>CAUYLG010021026.1:0-178926 GCA_963573385.1 Cacajao melanocephalus | reverse complement strand
AACAAGAATCCTGTTCTCTCTCCCTCTTTTTCTTCCTCTTTCTTTCTCTCATACATTCTTTTTCTTTCTTTCTTTCACTCTCACTTTCTTTCCTCTCTTTTTCTTTCTTTCAAAAAATAAAAAAAAAAAGAAAAAAAAAGATTATATAAAAGGTCATAGTTTTACTGTGGTTGATACCATAAGAATGTTTCCATATAGGTATGCTGTTATTCCTCAATTGTGGAATAATATAACAAGAGAAAAATGCCTGACTGCCTTCTCATTTGTTTCACTATCAATTTAGAAAGTAATGTTTATTTATGTTGTATAATCACAGAATCCTGATAGAGAGTTACCCTATAAAGGAAAGACTGGAGTCTGGGAGCATATTTGAGTGTCTGTTTATTTTAACTATAACTATTATTTCTATGTGTATTTCTTTTGAGTAAGAGGGAACATATCAGGAAGGAAGCAATATAAATTACTTTCTATGAAAAATCATCATCAAAAAATATGTAGAAATATAAAGCCTTTTGTAGCTCTACTTGGCAGAGTAAACTAAGACCTCAGAACAAATAGAAGACTTCTTAAGCCTTTTGTTTGTCTCCTGAGTTAAAATATAAGCAGTCAGCAATCTCTATCTGCTAGAAAAGCATTACATAGTAGCCAGTGATTTATGCCTTGTCTAATACATATGGATGTGGCAGCTTTCCATGACGGCAGTAGCTCTGTCATAGGTCTAAGAGAGAGAATAAGTTGTCTAATTCTAAGCTAAGGCCAGGAAGATCACCAGGAGGAGTGGGTTTTGTTTCATTTTAAGGAGTCTTATATGGTTGCAACTGTGCCTGGGAGCTTACTTAAATCCAAGCATGACAAGAAGATATATTTAAAAAAAACAAACTGAGACAGCAAAAACAGAAGGGAAAACAATAGGGTATATAAGGTAGTGTTTGCTTTTTATTTTAGATTTGTGTAAGTGAATTGATTTGTCATCCAAACTATAACATCGATGAAAACTAAGCACAAAACTTCTCATTAACCTACGTTTTCACTCATTACCTAAATTTTCACTCAACAAAGTACAGTGTTAAAATGTCAGTAATTAAAAAAATTTAGGAAGCTGGCAGCAATAGATTCAATAACTCACAAGCAGAATCATATTAGTGTGGCTTATATGGTGAGAATCTCTCCTTATTCAGGGACATTATCTCTTATCTGTAATATCCTATTATGAAAACAACCCAGAAGAAAAATCACTGCCAAAAGAGTTTTCAAGATATTTATGGTTTTAGCACAAATTTAGATATTATGTAAAAAGTCAAAAAATAACAGATGTTGGTGAGGTTGCGGAGAAGAGAGAACACTTATACAATGTTGATGAGAGTGTAAATTAGTTCAACTATTGTGGAAAGCAGTATGGCAATCTCCCAAAGAGCTAAAAGGAGAGCTAACCATTCGACCCAACAATCCCATTACTGGATATGTACCCAGTACAATATAAATCATTTTACCATAAAGACACAGACACACAAATGTTCACTGCAGCACTATTCTCAATAGCAAAGGCATGGAATCAACCTAAATGCCCATCAATGACAGACTGGAAAAAGAAAATGTTGTACGTATACACCATGGAATACTATACAGTCATTAAAAAACTGAGATTATGTTTCTTGTGGGAACATGGATGGAGCTGGAGGCAAACTAACTCAGGAACAGAAAACCAAATATGTATGTTGTCACTTACAAATGAGAGATAAATAATAACTTATGAACAAAAAGAAGGAAACAACAGACACTGCGGTCTACTGAGTGGGGAGGCTGGAAAGAGGGAGAGGAGCAGAAAAGATAACTATTAGATACTGGGCTTATTACCTGGGTGATGCAATAACATGTACGATAGATCCCTGTGACATGGGTTTACCTGTGTAACCTTCACATGAAACTCCAAACCTAAAATAAAAAAGTCCAGTGATGTCAGAAAAAGAAGTTTTAAAAGAATAACTTAAAATTCTGAGTGTCAATCTTCATATTAATACATTGTCTGAATATATGAGTCTGTGTATCATACTCTTTGATAGCAAATTTGATGTAGATATTTCTCATCTTAAATAATGTATTACACCTTTGAGATTTTTTTCAATAAACATTATAAAATCGATATTTAGTATTTGATCTGATAGTTAATTACAATATTTTTAAGTTTAGTGATATTGTTATTTTACTCCATGTTCAAAAAATATGCCAAAGTGTTTAAGAAAAACATTTGGAATGTGTTTATTCCAATGTGCTTATCATTTTTTATATACAACATATTTGTTTAACAAATTGAACACAGGCACATTATATTAAATAATGTAGTAACTTAGAAAATATTAAACACTTTAGAACCTGGGATATTATTGATCTTAAATACTGATCTTTAGAAAGATTAAATCTTAGGAGTTCAGTTGCATACCAAAAGATATTAGAGCTAAGAGGAAATCATTTTAAAACTGCCATGAATAAATTATGGAATGTGTAATTGTTAAGATAAAACAATTATGGGATCACATACACACACAGACACACACACACACACACACAGACACACACACACACACACACACAACCATAAATGATTACTTATGAAAGTTAAATAAAGCATCTCAGAAGAGGTACTACTTAAGCCTAGAAAAATAAATAGCTTAATTGAATCTCTAGTAAGATAATTCTAACAGCAATGTGTGAAGGATCTATGAAGACAGAAAACATGGAAATAGGAAATTTTTTCAACATTTAAAAAAAAGTTTCAAAAATGTAGACAACCTGAGTGGTTAGTTCAATAAACACCTAAATGCATGTCAGCTAGATAGAATATTTTTAAACATATTACCACATTTGCTACATAAACATGAAGCAACAATTCAGCATGCATCTACTAAAAATACATTTTATAAATATTAATCATTCCACTTAAGCAAAGACAATTATTAACATATCTCTAAAATGGTTAATATTCAGTCCATATTGAAATTTTCATAATTGCCTCAAAAATGCCTAAGCTTTTCTCAATGTTCAAGCCTTACATACTGAATATTTCTTTAGCTTCCTTTAATCTAGAAATGACCAGTCTCTTACATTTACCACATGGGACTACTTTTTGAAGAGACAAGTGCTGCTGTCTTATAGAATGTCACACAGTCTAGATTTGTCTGATTGTGTCTTGAGGTGTTAAATGGATTTCTCTACCTTTTATTATTTCCAAGAAAATGGAAGGTAAGTTTAAAATATTAATTAGATTCAGGTTATTTGCTATGAACCTTTCACAGGTGATACACCCTCTGGAAACACATGAGGTTGGGCAGACCACTTGTTAGCAATGCTATCCCATTACTTGGTTGAAGTGGTAACTAACCTATCTTTCAATTTTAAGGTACACATTTCACCTTGCAAAGAGCAAAAAATATATATGGTAACTAACCTATCTTTCAATTTTAAAGTACACATTTCACCTTGCGAAGAGCAAACCAACCATGTGATTCTCTAATGGTTTCTATTGATAATCCTGGCCAGAGTAAATTGTTTTATCAGAGACTGCAAAATGGACATTTAAAAAAATTATGCTATTTTTCTGTGTTAACTAGCTGGCATTCTTCCATAAGAAAAGCTGTCTCCATCAACTGGGATTGAGAATTAAAGCTTAATTTATTTCTTTTAATTACCTATTTTCAGAATAAGGAGCTTGTATCATAATCACTACAGATGATATCAGAAAAGTTTTTCTCTCCTTTGTTTTTTGCATATCTGCATGGAAGCACAGAATTTCTAAGTTTTATTTCTAACAATTAATTAAAGGCATTTTTATTTTAATTGCTCAAACTCTAACTTTTGCAAATATGAGCTTATTCAAACTGGGTTCTGTGTCTTTTTTTTTTCTTTCTATCCTCACTACCCTTTGTTTTCTTACTTTCTCTAACACAATAAATGTTTCATGCCCACTTTCTAACCTTATATGTTCCAGATCTTATCATTGGTTATTAGTCCTAGAATGCCAAGAGTCCAAAATCTAGACACTAGATTAGATTCTAAACAATAGCTCATAGGTACATTATTCCCTGTGTTCCTGGATATTTAATCGTTATTTTTAAAACTTAGACAAATGAAAAAACTTTATCTGGGTCTCGAATCCTTCACTCACATATTATATGAGTTTTTTTTTGATGTATTGCAAAACTGCTGTAATTTTTATATGTTACTCATGAGACACATACTGCCATCATGATTTTCTACACCTTATCTAGGACTTGAATCACCTGGATTTCTAGGGTATTTTATTTTATTATTTAAAAATATTCAATTCTCATAGTTTAATATTTATGTATCAGGATTGACCCTTTTTGTTTGATATTTTTAATACATCTATAGATGCACGTGTTTGCTTATTTGTAAAATGTTTTCTTGAGTTAGTAGTAAATTCATAGTAAATTTTTTTGAATTAGTAGTAGTAGTAGTAATTGGTAGTTCTGTTCATTGCTATGATTTTCTTGTTCAGATACTCCATTGTTTTGTATGTTAGATCTTCTAAATATTTATAATTTTTCCTGAACTCTTTTATCTTTTTCTTTATTTTTAATTACATACTTTTGGCCTAATTATTTATTTCTTCATCTCCTCTTTATCTTTTATTTATTTTTGTGCTTTTCAGTATGATAGTTATTTTCCTTTTGTCACCTTTAATCAATTACTTCTTTATTACTAAAGTGATTTAATATTTTCTTTTCTTAGCCACTGTTCTGAGCTCTAAAAACTGTTGTTTCAACTTAACTTCTTACTTTCTTTGTCTGATTCTGAATTTTGAACTTTTATTTCATGTAATTTTTATATCTGCAACTATTTAATTATTTTTATATGGTCATGTTATTAATACTTTTGACCACTTCACCACGATATTTATTATTTTTGTTTGATTGTCCTAAACCAATAATAGTTGGTGATCTCAGGTAGGAATATGGAGGAAAGGAGAACTAGCGACTTGTCTGACTTTCTTATTGCTTTGTGAGGGATTAGTTACCACTTACTACTTTTTCTGGAATAAAACCATCATTTTTGTGATTCTTTGATAGTATCTTTCTTCAATGAGACTTTTATTTCTTTAGTTTTCTTTCATTTTCATCACCAAATCTCTAACCAAACCCAGCTTCCAACCTAAGAAAGGAGAATATATTAGTATATCTGAGGTTTCATTTTCATACCTCTTGAATTTAGTTCTGCTAACATTTCTCCCCAGAGCACAATATAGTATTGAATTATTCATTGCACTATTTTTCTACCTATATTCAACTACATATATGTACGTATTTGTATATATTAATCTCTAAAGATAATTAATTTTTTCAACTAATTTGAATCAAATATTATATATACAATTCATGATTGTTGATACATATTGCATGGTTTATTTTAACAGTCCTGTAATAGTCTTTTGTTATTATTCATTCTCTTTTTGAAGGTTAGTTTTGCTGCCACAAACAATGTTACTATGAGCATATAGCTTATGTATATGCATATGTATATGTTTATTAAGATATACATCTAAAAGGGGATGACTAAATTATATGCCTATGTTTAATCTAAAAACTAATGGCAAATAATTATCCAATTTAGTTGTAACTTTTTACATGCTTATGTTATAGTTTTACTACTCCAATGAATCTTTACCATATTTAGTATTGTCAGTCTGGTTCTGACAATTGCTTAATTTTAAGTAGAATGTTTTATGGTTTTATATCTTGCTAATGCTATAGGCAAAATTGTATACTATTACCTTAAGGTAGACTATGATAATTTAAACATTTATATTTAGAGTTTATAAACTCTAAAGCAAGTACATGTAAAAAGGGTTATATGTGCGTGAGGTAAGCTTGAGTTGTTTAAACTCTGCACATTAAAAAGAAATGACTGGATCTTTATCAGCTCCTAGGAGATAACCAGTGAACCCTTGGAATATCCTGTCTAATAAATATTATAAACCTGCGGACTTGGACCATGCCAAGTAATTTATGCTAACAATTTCATTTATGCTGAATGCTAGCATTTGTTCTTCTGGGACCCTGGGACACTCTATTAGTTTGACCTCTGTGTAGGGTGTGTGGGGTGGTGACTAAAAACTGAGTAGTTAAGGTCAGTTATCAAGTGTTCTATGGCTAGGTGACTGACATGGTTTGGCTTGGTGTCCCCACCCAAATCTCATCTTGTAGCTCCCATAATTCCCATGTGTTGTGGGAGACACCTGATGGGAGATAATTGAATCATGGGGTCAGGTCTTTCCCATCCTGTTCTTGTGATAGCAAATGAGTCTCATCAGTTCTGACAGTTTTAAAAAGGGGAGTTTCTCTGAACAAGCTCTCTTCTCTCTTGCCACTGCCATGTGAAAAGTGCCTTTCACCTTCCACCATGATTGTGAGGCCTTCCCAGCCATGTGGAACTGTGAGTCCAATAAACCTCTTTCTTTTGTAAATTACCAAGTCTTGGGTATGTCTTTATTAGCAACGTGAAAACAAACTAATACAGTGAATTGGATACCAGTAGAGTGGGGTGCTGCTGTAGTGATACCCAAAAATATGGAAGTGACATTGGAACTGGGTAGCAGGCAGAAGTTGGAACAGTTTGGAGGGCTTAGAAGAAGACTAAAAAATGTAGGAAAGTTTGGAACTCCCTAGAGACTTGTTAAATGGCTCTGACAAAAATGCTGATAATAATATGGACAATAAAATCCAGATGAGGTGGTCTCAGATGGAGATGAGGAACTTGTTGGGAATTGAAGTAATGGTGACTCTTGTTATAGTTTAGCAAAGAGACTAGTGGCATTTTGCCTCTGCCCTAGAGATCTGTGGAATTTTGAACTTGAGATACATAATAAAGGGTATCTACTGGAAGAAATTTATAAGCAGCAAAACATTCATGATGTTACCTGGGTGCTGTTAAAGGCATTCAGTTTTAAAAGGGAAATAGAGAATAAGTTCAGAAAATTTGCAGCCTGACAACATAATGGAAGAGAAAATCCCATTTTCTGAGGAGAAATGGAGCCAGCTGAAGATATTTTTCATAAGTAATGAGGAGCTAAATATTAATCACCAAGACAATGGGAAAAACGTCTCCAGAGCATGTCACCTTTGCAGCAGCCCCTGCCATTAACAGGCCCAAAAACCTGGGGCTAAAAACTGAGCAGTTAAGATTAGTCATCCAGGTGTTCTATGCCTATGTGACCAGTATGGTTTGGCTTTGTGTCCCCACCCAAATTTCATCTTGTAGCTCCCATAATTCCCACGTGTTATGGGAGGGACCTGGTAGGAGATAAATGAACAATGGGGACAGGTCTTTCTTGTGCTTTCTAGTCCCTTATACAAAATTTTTCTGAGCTCCTAAGAGCATAGAGAATGAAAGACAGAAGTGGCAGAATATTCTTGTCATAGGAGAGGATTTTTCTCTACAAAAGCCCAGGCCATTAGCCCTTAGACTAATTTTTCTGGTGGTCAAGTACAGAACAATAAGGACCTGGCTTAGTGTTCATCCTTCCTGTGATTCATCATTCTTATGGTAGGAAGTGTAAGAGAACCTGTCTGTTTATATTTATATTGCTTTTTGTAATTGTAAAATAACACAAAGAAATTTATCTGAAGCTTTTTAAGATGTTATTTTTCACAATTTGAGTCAAGGAAACTTAAACATTTCATGAAGTGGGAATCATTTCAGTCTGGAAATACAAACGTAACTCCAACTCAAAACAAACAAAACCAAATCAAACACAACACTTTTATTCAGAATGCGACAAGATTATACTCAGGAAAAAATAACAGGGCATAGACTAGGGTCAAGTATTTTTGTGAGCAGATTATAATAGAAAACTTCTTATATTTTTGTGAGCAGACTATAATAGAAAACTTCTTTTAATTGTATTTATTTCACACATATCAGGAAGATAAACAATATTTCATTGTGTTTCATTGTCAAAAGTTATTTCACTATGACACCTGGGTAACTTACATGCATTTTATAAGATATAATCATTTAGTTAACTCTTTCAGAAAGTTTGTTCTAACTCAGATCTCCATGTTGTCAGAATTGGTCTTCTTTTTTCGTTTTTTATTTGTATACATTTAATGGGTATAAGTGAAGTTCTGTTACATTGATACATTGCATAGTCTGGACTTTTAAAGCAACTATCACCTGAATAGTGTACATTGTACACAACAAGCAAATTTTCATTCCTCTTCTCTCTACTCCTTCCCACTCCTCTGAGTCTCCACTCTCCATCATTCCATATCCATATGTACACATTACTTAGCTCCCACCTTTAAGTGTGAACATGCAGTATTTGACTCTCTGTTTATGAGTTGTTTCACTTAAAATAATGGCCTCCAGTTTCATCTGTGTTGGCATGCTTTTCAGTTCTGTATTTCTTGAACATGTCTTTGTCATGGGCTTACCATATGTATTTCATCTCTCTATACCCCTGCTAGGTTGTACTAAGTTAAACCAGGTTGAAAGAAAGATCCTGGCTTATGTATCTTCGTGTCTGCTATATCACAGATAATAAGTTTAAAAAAGAAAAAAAAAGTCAGTCTTTTATTTTTCTAGTATATAAAAAGGCATACCTATGTGTCTAATATCAGTTGCAAATTCTAATTATGTGTGGACAGAAAAATTTTTCCCACTGCTGAAAATGTCTTTCATAATGCCTGTGCCTAGAGGTAACAGGATTTTCTAGGGCAAGGGTTCACAAAGTCTTGGCCCTGGCAACTAGAAGCATTAGCAATGTCTGAAAATGTAACTTCTCAGGCTTCATCGCATAATTACTGAAAACCTTGGGTTGGTCCCATAAATCTGTGTTGTAACATGTCCCCTATAAGATCTGACTCTCACTAAAGTCTGAGGAACTAGTGATCTAGAAGAGTGATTCATTATGGATATTGATATTCATTGCACACATATTGGAGCCATTTGTAAGGATTCTTAAGATTGTCTATGTTGCTGCTTTCCCAGACAAGGGAATTCTCACATGCTCCTCTGTAGGTTTACAGGACACAATGACATCACATAAAAATGTCCTACCTTGTCACAGAGTGCATTCCTCTGATCATTGCCATCATATATATATATATATATATATATATATATATATATATAAAATGCAGTTCCTCTTTGATCAATAAAACAATTTGTGCATCTTATTCATATTTTTATGTATCAATAAAGGCAGCCTGAACTTTCCATAAAGTGAAGTAATATCAAAGAAGTTTAAAATTAAGATTTGATCTAAATATAAATCCTTTTGTAGTATAACTGTTAGGTTGTCTAATTTTAAAAAGAATAAATAAAATGGTTTGTGTGTATGTACAAACAAAACAAAAATAATATTGAAATTGGTCATTATTCGTCTGTTTAGATTATTTTAAAATCTATTTTATGTCATCACATGTAAGGCACAAAGGAGTTGCTTTAAAGACAAATTTCCTACATAGCCATTAAATAGTGATTTCAGCATTGAGAGACTTTTCCATTGACGGCATCTTGATAAAATATCTATATTTCAAAATATGTGCTTGAAGTATAGTTTCCAGTAGAAAAGACTATCCAAATGATTTATTGTTTCATATAATATTAAATGTCATCCATTATGTTTAAATGATTAATTTTCATTATGTATTATTTTCTACACTTTTGCCTTATTAACATGAATTATTAAGTTTTTGGAAATGTGATATGATATAGGTCAGGGACAAATTGAATTTATTTTCTACAAGTGAAGTGACAACATATCCATATCTTAATATTGTTTTAGTGACTATTTTAAAACTACCATTTAAAATATTCATGATGCTGACTAACGTTTCTTTAAGACTTTAATAAGTTTGCTTTACAATTTTAAATGCTTTTATCTTCTAAACTATTTTGACAGGCTATGTTACTATTCTTTGAATTAATTATGGAATTGCCGTTGGTTTATGGAGACTAAAAGTAAGCAGTACAGGGAAATGTTATTTAGAGATATTATTAGAATCAGCATTTAATCTAGGTTAATTTGGGGTGTTAACAAAAATCCAATAGTCTTCCTCTTTCCTTTATCTATATTTAAAAATATTTAATATCTATATAAAATTAATTTTGGTGTATGATAAGTGTATAAAATTCATAAACATATATCCTTATTTTTCTAAATATTTGTTAACTTTTAAATATTTATATTCTTTTTAAAATACTTGTGCAAAATGTTGAAATTATATGTACTACCATATACATTTCTTTTGAATTTTAAGATACATTTTTACTTTCTCACACAAAAATTAGAAAACATAATAGGAAAAAGTGTCCCTATAATAGTAAATCATAATCTTTTAGTTTAAAGAGATGCATTTTTTATTTTGTTTTAGCTCAAGGATATAGCACAAATTTTAATTAGACTCATGAAAATTTGCTTATTTTAAAATGAAGATTAAATTCTTCAAATGAAAAGAGTTGCCATTCAAAATTGCCGTAAAGAATAGCATTTTTAACATTCTTACCACAAAGAATGTTAAGTAGATGAGATGATAGATATATTAATTAGCTTAATTGAATCTCTCTACAAGTCATACATGGACTGAAGCCTCATACACTTAAAAAATACACACTTGTCATTGTCAATTACTAATAAATAAAAATACTAACATGGTAAAAAGTCTTTACTCAGAATTTATTAGATGACAGCAATTACTAGGATTGTCTTAAAATGTTAGAATTGTAAAGTGTTTTAAAAGTTATAAAAAAATATTGCATATTGCTTCATATTTCAAATGAAATTATCCAAAAGTACATTATTTTAACTACAAATTAATAATAAATTTCATTTCAAATGATATTGTTGCATGTTAATTTCCATTGTTTTAGTATTGGGTATTCAATGTAAAAATGGTATGAAATTCAAACCAGATATGAAATTCCATGATATGAAATTCATGCCAGATACTGTGATTGCTTACCTAATTTTTTTTTTTTTGGTTCTTGTAACAGTGACTTTAGTATTCCTAAAACATTGGAAATTAACATGCATATTATCTTTCTATGAATTCAATATGAACTAGTTTATAGAAAGACTTAATTATCATTTACACTTAATATCCAATTTTATCCATGTATGATATTTTCAACCAACTGTAGACGCATAAGAAATGGGGAGGAGACAGAGCAAGTTAGCAGAATAGAAGCCTACATCTTTTGTCCCCCGGCCTGAACTGGAACACTGTAACACAAACTTTTAACAACTCTCTGCACAGAGAAAGGCACTCTCACAAGAACCAGAAAAAAAAAAAATTAGGTGAACAATCACAGTATCTGGTTTGAATTTCATATCATGGAAAGAGGACATGAGGAGGCCAGAGGAGATAGTCTTCAATCACCAATGCCATCCCTTTTTTATGCCCTGGCAGCAGTCATGCAATGCAGAGGGAAAGGAGAGTTCAGCCTCTGTGGGATCTTACATTGAAAGGAGTGCTGTCCTGTCACAGCAGGCAATAGACCTAGACAGGGGGAATCACCCATCTGAGCAGCTGGAACTTGAATTTCATGGCAAGCCTCACCACTGCAGGCTAAAGTTCTCTGGGGTCCTAGGTAACTTGAAAGATAATCTAGGACCCAAGGACATCAATTCCTAGTCAAATCCCAGTGGTAGGCTGGGCTTAGAGTGAATTTTACAATTAATGCCACCTTAAACTAGGGTGGCATTTGACCCAGGGATACACCAGCTGCTATATCTAAGGGAGGGTCAGTACCATCTCTCCCCAGACACCAGGCAGTGCAGCCTGTAGCAATGAAGGTAACTCCTTCCTTCTGCTTAAGGAGAGGAGAGAGAAGAGTAAAGAGGACTTTATTTTGCATCTTGGATACTAGCTAAACCACAGCAGGATAGATCCCTGGGCAGAGCTGTGAGGTCATCATTTCAGATCCTAGCTCCCAGATGACACCTAGATACACCCCGTGCCAAAAGGAAGCCCACTGCCTGGAATGAAACAACCCATATTTGGCTGGAGTCATCACTCTTGACTAACCAGCCTTTAGGCCTTTAATAAACAGCAGTGATACCCAAGGCTGTGAGCTTTGGGTTCTGAAACTATCTGGCTCCAGGGGAGACCCAGCATATTTCTAGCTATGGTGGCCATAAAGACTCCTTCTATTTGAGGGAAAAAAAAAAGAGGAAAAAGTGAAGAAGACTTTGTCCTCCCCCGCTAGGGACAAGCTGGGCCAAAGTGGGGTACAGCAAGAAGCACGCTCTTAGGGTCCCCAGATCCAGGTCTAGGCTCTTTGGAAGCATTTCTGGACCTTTTTCTGGGCCAAAGGGTGAGTCACAGGCCTAGCAACATTCATCACAAGTGGATGGAAAAGCCCATGGTCTTTAAGAGAACATTGGCAGTTGCCTGGCAAAAAGCCCCATGCACCAGTGGTGGTGGTGTCTATAGTGGGAGGTCCCTCCATCTGTGTTAGGGGAAGGAAGAGTGGGAAGGACTTTTTATGGTGGCTTCTGGGCTAGCATAGCTGCAATAGAATAGAACACAGGTAAATTGCTAAGATTATTGATTCTAATCCCTGGATCCCAGAGAACATCTGTGGACATACCCAGGTCCTTGGGGAACTCACCACTCTAAAGAGGAGGGCCATGAGTGAGGCCAAATATTTTGCTGGCTTCAGGTTTGATGCAGGGCAGTCCAAGTAGTGGTGGCCACAGGGATGCCTTCATCATCATACCCCCAGTTCTAGGTGGCTCAGTGCATGTGAGCACAAACACACACACACACACACACACACACACACAGAGACAGAGAGAAAGAGAGAGAGAGAGAAAGAGAGAGACTCCGTGTGTTTGGGAGAAAGATAAAAGAACAAGAGTCTCTGCCTGGTAATCTGGAGAATTCTTCTGGAACTTATCCAAGACCACCAAAGTGGCACCTCTATGAGTCTGCAAAAACTGCAGCATGATTGGGCTTTAGACTCAAGTTCCTTTGAATACCTGGAATGTCTTCCCAAGAAAGACAGGAAACAACAAGCACAGACTGTGAAGAATATAATAAATGCCTAACTTTTCAATGCCCAGTCACCAATGAACATTTATAAGCATCAGTACCTTCCAGGAAAACGGGACTTCACTAAATGCACTAAATAAGGCACCAGGGACCAATTCTGGAGAAACACAGCTATATGACCTTTCAGACAGAAAATTCAAATAGCTGTTTTGAGGAAACTCGAAATTTAATACAACATAGAGAAGGAATTCAGAATTCTATCAGATGAATTTAACAAAGAGATTGAAATAATTAAGATGAATTAAACAAGCTTACAGAGTTGAAAAGTGCTATTGACATGTTGAAGAATGTGTCAGAGTCTTTTAAATCGCTTATATTCATAGGCAATAACAAATGCTGGAGAGGTTGTGGATAAAAGGGAACCCTTGTTCACTGTTGGTGGGAATGTAAATTTCTCCAATCAATATGGAGAAAAGTTTGGAGGTTCCTAAAACAATTAAAATTAGAGCTAACGTACAATCCAGCAATCCCACTGCTGGGTATACACCCAAAAGAAAGGAAATCAGTATATTAGTACTGTTTGCAATAGCCAATATTTGCAAACAATTTTATGTGTCCATCAATAGATGAATGAATTAAGAAAATATTGTACTTATACACAATGGAGTAATATTCAACCACAGAAAAGAATGAGATGCTCTCATTTGCAACACATGGATGAGACTGAGGGTCATTATGTTCAGTGAACTAAGCCAGGCACAGAAAAACAAATATTTCATGTTCTTACTTATTTGTGGAGTTTAAAAATCAAAATGATTGAACTCATGGAAATAGAGAATGGAAGGATGGTTAATGCTAGTAGGAGCCTGGGAATGCTAGTAGGAGTGGGTGGGAGAAAAGTGGGGATGATTAATGCATACAAAACTATAGAATGAATGAGACCTAGTATTCGATAGCATAACAGGGGAACCATAGTCAAGAATAATTTAATAGTGAAATTCAATATTATAAAAATAATATAATTGGATTGTTTGTAACAGAAAGAGTAAATTATTGAGGGGATGGACATTAAATTTCCTAAGATGTGATTATTATGTGTTGCATGCCTACACCCAAATACAAATTATAAATATCTAATGTACACCACAAAATATATATACTTGTGTACTTCCAAAAACTAACCTTAAAAAAGAAATGGGGATTGACTAACCAATGGCTCTAGAGTTAAAAATAAGATAAATAAGCTCTAGAGATCTTCTTTACTACATTGCACCGATAGTCTACAATACTATAGCACACATGTAAACATTTGTTAAAAGCACAGATCTCTAATTAAGTGCTCTTACCAAAATAAAATGGAATTTAAAAAAAGTTTTGCAAAAAATTCATCAGGAAGCCTATTATATTAAAAGATTCCTATTTAGTTTTAGATTTCACAATTAAAATACTTTTATATTTAATATCTCAGGTATTTTTGCAGAAGACTTGTAATTTCTTTATTTCAAATTGTGTCATATATTATGAAGAGAATTGAGTTTTTAGAAAAGTATGTTGTAGAAGTTACACTGGCTAATAAGTTGCAGGGTAAAGAAACAAACATTTTTACTGCAAATGTATGGCTCTTTTCCTATAGTGCATTATGTCTCTGTTTCTCCCTTTAGCAATTCTACAAGTCACTAAAATAAAAAGCTCAAAAGCCTCAATAAAAGCCAAGAAAAAGGTTTGACTCAAAGTTAACCTAAGCATGAAATAAAGACACGTATTTGAGGACTATGGTAGAATATATTTAGACAGCAGGTTTAGCTGGATTTATATACCATAGGCCACATCGAGATAATATTCTTTTCAATGTTTTTCTTTTATGTCTTTCATTGACATATAATTGTACATATTAATGAGGTATATAGTGATGTTTCAGTAAATATAGTGCAACAGATTGAGGTAATTAGTATATCCATCATCTGGAAAATTTATCATTTATTTGTGCTGAGGACTTTCAATATCCTTCTAGCTATTTGAAACTACCTATTACTAACTATAATCATCCTATAGTGCCATATAACTTATTATATAAATTTTATGTACATAATATGTATAGATATAAAATACGTGTATGTATAAGTGCCACTACAACTTATTTCTCTTATCTAGCTGTAATTGTAGCTAAAAGATTTATATCTTTCAACGAATCTCTCCCTATCCACCATTCCCCATTCTCCCTACTCTCTAGTTTCCCCTGTTCTACTTTTTACTTCTTTTTTTAAATTTTAATTTTTTTGAAATGGAGTCTCACTCTGTCGCCTAGGCTGTAGGGCAGTGGTACAATCTTGGCTCACTGCAACCTCTGTCTCCTGGGTTCAAGTGATTCTCCTGCCTCAGCCTCCTAAGTAGCTGGGATTACAGGTGCCCGATACCAGGCTCAGCTAATTTTTGTATTTTTAGTAGAGACGAGGTTTCACCATGTTGGCCAGGCTGGTCTTGAACTCCTGACCCAGGTCATCTGCCCACCTTGGGCTTCCAAAGTGCTGGGATTACAGATGTGAGTCACAGCACCTGGCTCTATTTTTAACTTCTATATGATCAACATTTTTTAGCTTACACACGAGTGAGAGCATGTGTTCAACTTTGTGTTCTTGGCTTATTTCACTTAACATAATGAATTCTGGTATTATCTACATTCCAATGAATGACAGAATTTCATTATCTTATATGGCTGAATAGTATTCCAGTGTGTGTGTGTGTCTGTGTGTGCGTGTGTGTGTGTGTGTGTGTATAAAACTTTTTCTTTATTCATCTGTTGAACACCTAGCTTGATTCTATACCTTGGCTATTGTAAATAGTGCTGCAGTAAACTTGGCGGTACAGATGTCTCTGATATGTACAGATTTCCTTTCCTTTGAATAAGTGCTCAGTAGTAGGATTGTTGGATTTTATGGTAGTTCTATTTGCAGTGTTTTGAGGAACCTCCATACTAATCTCCCTAGTGGCTGTGCTTGTTTGCATTCCCACTGAAAGTGTTTAAGAGCTCCCTTTTCTCAGCATCCTTGCCAGAAGTGATTCCTCATCTTTTTTAGTGTAGCCATGCTAACTGGGGTGAGATGATACATCATTTCAGTTTTGATTTGCATTTTGCTAATGACTAGTGATGTTGAGAATTATTTCAATATTTGTTGGCCATTTGTAGGTCTTCTTTAGGAGAAACATCTGTTCAGATTATTTTCCCATATATTAATCAGATTTTTTTTGTTTTTACTGTTGAGATGTTTGAGCTCGTTGTATAATCTGGATACTAATTGCCTGTTAGATGAATAGTTTGAAAATATGTTCTCACATTCTGTAGGTTGCCTTTCACTCTGTTTCCTTGGCTGTGCAGATAATTTTGAGTTTAATATAATGTCATTGGTTTATTTTCGCTTTTGTTGCTTGTGCTTTTGAGGTCTTATTCTTAAAATCCTTTCCCAAACCAATGTCCTGAAGAATTTTCTTTATATTTTCTTCAAGTAGTTTTAAGTTTCAGGATCTTATATGAAGGTCAATAGAATGCAGAAATTGCATTTGATTAAATTTAGCATCCCCTTATGATAAAATCTCTAGTTAAACCAGGAGAAAAGAAATTTACCTTAACATAATAAAGGCTACATTGATCAATCCACAGCTAACATCAGAGTCAATGTGGGAAAAATTGAAAGCTTTTCCTCTAAGAACTGTAACAAGGCAGATGTCCACTTTCATAACTTTTGTTCAATGTAGTATTGGAAGTCCCAGCAAGAGCAATTGGGCAAGAAAAAAAAGTGCATCTAAATCAGTAATAAAGGGAGTCAAATTGTCCTGTTTACAGACAATATGTTTTTATATAGAGAAAACCTAAATATTCTACTAGAAAACGTGAGAAGTGATAAACAAATTTAGTAAAATTGCAGGATACAAAATTGACATACTAAGAACAGTAGTATTTCTATACACAGACAATAAAAGCTGAAAAGAAATCAAGAAGCTAGTCATATTTACAATAGCTACAAAAAACACTTAGGGATAAATATAATTAAGAAGATTAAAGACCTCTACAAGGAAAACTACAAAACATGGATAGAAAATGCTCCGTTTTTTACTATGTTGTAAGTTCTGGGATACATATGCAGAACTTGCAGGTTTGTTACGTAGGTATACATATGCCATGGTGGTTAGCTGCACCCATCGACCTGTCATCTACATTAGGTATTTCTCCTAATGCTATTACTCCTCTTGTCCCCTATCCCCCAAAAGGCCCTGGTGTGTGATGTTCCCTTCCCTGTGCCCATATGTTCTCATTGTTCAGCTTCCACTTATGAGTGAGAACATGTGGTGTTTGGTTTTCTGTTCCTGTGTTAGCTTGCTGAGAATGATGGCTTCCAGCTTCATCCATGTCCCTGCAAAGGACGTGAACTCATTCTTTTTTATGACTGCATAGTATTCCATGGTGTAGATATGCCGTATATTTAATCCAGTCTATCACTGATGGGCATTTGGGTTGGTTCCAAGTCTTTGGTATTATGAATAGTGCTGCAATAAACATACATGTACATGTGTCTTCATAGTAGAATGATACCCAGTAATGGTATTGCTGGGTCAGATAGTATTTCTGGGTCTAGATCCTTGAGGAGTTGCTACACTGCCTTCCACAATGGTTGAGTGAATTTACACTCCCACCAACAGTGTAAAAGTGTTCTTATTTCTCCTCTTGCCCCCCACATCCTCTCTAGCATCTGTTGTTTCCTGACTTTTTAATGATTGCCATTCTAACTGGCATGAGATAGAAATTGTGGTTTTGATTTGTATTTTTCTAATGACCAGTGATGAGCTTAATTTCATATGTTTGTTGGCTGCATAAATGTCTTCTTTTGAAAAGTGACTGTTCATAAACTTTGCCCACTTTTGGATGGGGTTGTTTGTTTTTTTTCTTGTAAATTTAAATTCCTTGTAGATTCTAGCTATTAGCCCTTTGTCAGATGTATAGACTGCAAATGGTTGGAATCTATTTACCTTTAAAGGTCAAAATCATTTGGATGTACAAACTTAAAACATCTGCATAAGGGAAGAACCCAATTTGTTAAGTTACTAATATTTCATATTCAACTTTGAAGATCATCAAGAAAATAAAAGTTGGTGACTGAATTACAGTCATGATCTGAATTAAAGAGCAATACATATGAATTTTGGCTAATGGGCAAGGGCTTGATATTAAAATTAGAAAATGCATTTTCCCCTTATACATACTTGGGTTGGGTCATTCTTTTCAAACAAGGTTTTAATATCATAAAGTCTCATGAGGGCTGGTTTCTAAATATTGTGTTGAAATGTTTTAAATCAAATATCCTTTAAATTCTGTGGTTCAAAAGTTGTCGATGAGCACTGCTTATGTAAAGAATGACATTTTAATGGAGGCTAATTTTGAAAAATCTGCCTGGAGGAAAAAACAGTGAAGCACATATCTTTGAATCAATTTCTTTCAAAAAAGGCCAATCTACTCTAAATCACCTCATAATATAAAAATACAGTTGACTCTTGAAAAATGCCAAGATTAGAAGCACCAACCTTCCACAGAAATAATATCTGTGTATAACTTTTCACTCCCTCAAAACTTAACTAGTCAATAGACTACTGTTGACCAGAAGCCATGCTAATAAAATAAATAATAGACTAGTCCATATTTTGTATGTAATATATATTACATACTGCACTTTTACAATAAAGTAGGCTAGGAAAAAGAAAATGTTATTAAGAAAATTATAAGGAAGAGAAAACATATTTACTGTTCATTAAGTAAAAGTGGATTATTATAAAGGTCTTCCTACTCATTATCTTCCCACTGAATAGGCTGAGGAGGGGGAGGAAGAAGAAGAGCTGGTTTTGTTGTCTCAGGTGTGGCAGAGGCAGATGAGAATCCACACATAAGTGGGTTCTACTGTTCCATATTCCATATGCCATTCAATCCACTGTTGTTAAAGAGTCAACTGTATACTAAAAGGATTTCTTTTTAATAATCTTTTACCCCATATCCAATATCTAAATGGCGCTGAAGGTTCCATTAATCTTTCACTGGAGAAATATGATGTGTTGATTATGTAGTGCTGAGGTACACATCATAAGCAGAAATACAATGTGCTGTTATGGAGCACTGAGATTATATAAAACCTCAGGAGATATATATGTGTGTGTATATATACATATGTGTATATATATATATTTATTTATATATATTCTATGTATATATTTAGAATACATATATAAGAACATACATTTCAGAATATTTGTTTCAGACTATATGTGTGTTTCAGAATATATATATATATATATATATATAGAACAAATATATATGTGGAATATAGATCAATACATGTAGAATATAGAAAAACAAATAAATTATGCAGTAGATCATACAGCCCTTGAAGAACATAGAGAAATGTTCTTTAAACATTTCTAAATGTTACAGGCTAAAGTATTGCCACAAAATATGGACTTCAAGAAAAGTTCCACCCAGACAATGAGAGTTGTAATTGTATTAAAGGTGAAAAACTGGAGGATCATTTGGAGATTGATTCACTAATATTAGGCAAAGACATGGTTTGTGGATATCACTTGTGAGTGTGCATGGAGGAAAATGAGTAGGCAGCGTATGTAATTTCCATCAGTGTACCCAGGAATGAACCATCATGTGGGCATCTGGAACACAGAGGGCACCAAAAGAAGAATTAAACAGCACAAACCACCTAACATGTGTCATTTTTTCTCAATCCCCCTTTGCTCCCTATAGTTTTGTAGGAACAGCACAAAAGACTTTGTGGGAAGTAAACTAGAAAACAGGCACAAGCCAGTTCCCAACTTAGAATATCGGTGTTGTAGATGAGGGCAAAATTGGCAAGATGAGAAAGTGGGAATGTGTTGGGGAAGAACTTCAAACTCACATAGAAGATTAGATTTTAATAAAATGGAGTTGAATTTGTAATACTCAAAGATGTGTTTTTAAACGAGAAACTCTCCCAATAACCAGAAAGCTGTGGATCCTTCCAGGAGTGTTGCCAAGACATAACAAAGGAAAATCCACCAGATTGTGTTTGAAGGCATAAAGGATGGTGAACCAGAAAAGAAATAATTCTATATTCCTTTATACATCTGCAAGTGTGAACCAACATAGAAATCAGCTACTAGATTATATATGCACATAAAATAGACCATGAGTTTATATTGAATTGATGATGAAGGTAGAGAGACATAGTAATGTATCTCATTAGATATGAAGATTAACAATGATATTTCAGTAATTAAAATAATAGGAAATTAACAGAAGCCTACATTCAGATGGATTACATGAACTGCAGTGGTCAGAGTTATGGTAAATATGAAATTAAATTTCATATAAGATTAACATGGCAATTTAAATAAGTTGGGATAAGAAATGATTAAAAGCAAAGGCTCTGGATTTAAATCTCAAAGCCAATTCTCACTAGTTGAATAACCCTGAAAATATTATTTAATCTCTCTGTATCTTAATTGTCACATCAATAAAATGAGAGTAATTGTACTATTAACCACATAGGTTTGTCATGAAGATAAAATCAGTTAATATTTTAATCCACTTATAATAATCATGGGCATAAGGAAATATAAACATTTGCTAAATTAATAATAAAACAGTTATAATAAGGCATTTAAAAATAATAAACAATTGGATTTCTACCTAACTTAATGCATAAAGCTGCTCTTTTGACAATTAAAACATATAGATACAAAAATGTAGTAATATTATTTGAGAAAAAATAGATGTTTACATAATCTTAATATTAGGAAGCCTGCTAACACATTATATCCAAGAGGGAACACTTAAAAAGAAATTACAATAGCATAAGTTATATATTAAAACATCTGTGACCCCAGAGGCCTTTTGAAATCTGAATGTGTATGTATAAATGAACTATTTTTTTAAAATTTGATGCTTTCTCCAGAAAATTCTTTTGTATTTGTCAAAATATTATATAGTTAATATTATATAGTTAGTTAGTATTTGTCAAAATTTTCCAAATAGTTAATTTTTTATTGATTTAATTGGGTTATTTAAAAACATATAGTAAGCAAATATGCTACAAGAGGCCACTCATCTTACAGAGCATATCATATAATTTTTTGATTAATGTAATTTACTGGAAAAAATATATAATATTTAGTAGGATATAGATGGCTGACCACTATCTTTAAAAATGTAAGTAATGAAACTTTATTTCTTTTAGTTACTAAAACAAATAATAATCAGCAAAAGTAATACAGTATAATGCATACAAAACTGACAGTTTTTTATTTAATGCATTAATTCTGATTCTTTGAAGTCTTTCTCAGGAAGAGAAAAAAAGGCAAGAGTAAAGTGTGTTCTAATTTTATGCGTGGATTTTGAATTAGAAATATTGCAAACAACCTTTTAACATATTCATTATCTGAAAAATGGTTATGAGTATAAAACTCTGTAAAACATATATTAAACTGTAAGGCAGTATATAATATATTAACATAGTAAAAATTGAAGACAATGTCCAAATTTATAGGAAGCACATCGTATTCTCTAAATGATTTTTTTACCCTTAATTTAAAACTAAATCTACCAATGTTTATTGTTAAATACAAATTAATTTTCTAAATTTTCAACTCCATAGATTTTAAAGAGGGCTATGTGGTTCCCTATTGCAACTTCCCAGTTGGAAAGTAGAAAGAAGTTATGAGTGAGTAAAGCTGATTAACAGCATAGTATGTAAGGTATATAGTTTAAATAATATTGTACAAATGTTGATAATTTTTACTATGTGGGATAGGATACTAATATTAGGTGAAGTAGGATAGAGAATATGAGGAAATTCTTTGCACAGTTTTTTCTGAGTCAGAGTTTTCACTCTTGTTGTCCAGGCTGGAGTACAATGGTGTGATCTCTACTCACTGCAAACTCCACCTCCTGGGTTCAAGCGATTCTCCTGCCTCAGCCTCCTGAGTAGCTGGGATTACAGGCACCCACCACCACACCCAGCTAACTTTTTTATATTTTTAGTAGAGACTGGGTTTTGCCATATTGGACAGGCTTGTCTTGAACTCCTGACCTCAGGTGATCTACCCACCTCGGTCTCCCAAAGTGAGCCACAGTGCCCGGCAACAAATGTTATATTCTTTCTGTAAATCTATCTCAAAAACTATGCCAAATATGAAAACAGGACAAATTTTGAAGAAAAAAGTCTTCACATGCAAACCTGTATTCATGATCTTTTGTTGGGTAGGGGTAAGGGGTAATGGCTGTGCCGGAGGGAATAGGGATGTTTGTTTTTCACTCACAGGCTCAGAGTAAACGATAGTTTTGTCAGTCTCTATGTACCCGTGTTTGGAAGGTAAAAGGTGAGTGAATTTTGAAGTATTTGGTAGCCTAGATTGATAGAGATTTTCTAGAAAGTCCTTCATATATATATTTCCCATGAGAGACTTTGGAAATGAACTAATTGGTAGGTAGCTTTTTTTCTCTGGTATTATCAATAGGCACAACTTCCAATGTTTTCAGGCTTGTATAATTCTTTAAAAAGTCAGATCTGCAGTCAAAGTACTTATACATATGATTGATTAATTGTATAGTCTGTCGTCCCAAGAGCAACTACAGTTTTTTAGTGACACAATCTCAAGAGTCTCCTGGGGATGTTGGAAAAGAAGTGACGTTTAATCTATTGGATTTCTTCTGTAAAAATAGAATTCAAAAGCATATTCCTTTATGTCGATCATTATTTAGTTTGGTTTGTTGTGATAATTTTAGGAGTATAGAAGAGTAAGACGTTTTCTGAAACAAATGATTTACTTTTTATCATGAGAGTTGCTTAAATATTCAATAAGAACATGCAATGTTAATGTGTATCATAGGATCTTGAGTTTAAAAGATTTGAGAAAAAACTACTCTTATTCTTTTTCCTTCATACAAATAGGAAGTATAAGGCAGTGAACCCTAAATTTAGTAGCCATAATGTAATTCTCCTTTTACTGAATAATCCCTTTCCACTTTCAACTGACTGTTTTAGCTATATATGTTTAAGAAAGCTCACCGAGCAAGTTGAGATCAAATTATAATCATCTGAGGTCAACACTAACTGCCTTATACAAAATAGTAATAATAATAGATTGTTCATACATGGTTTGCTTTTCAATTTCAGCTATATTGTAATGTATATAGAAATTATCATCTTCTCTCTTGCCCCTTCCTTTCTCTCATGCCTTTCTTGTTTTTGTTTGTTTCTTTGTTTTTGATAGATTAAAAGGTCCTTATTGTTTTGATGTATGTTCCTTTGATGCCTAATTTGTTGAAGGTTTTTAACATAAAGAGATGTTAAATGTTGTTAAAAGCCCTTTCTGTATCTATTGAGATGATTATGTGGTTTCTGGTTTTAGTTCTGTTTATGTGATGAATCACATTTATTGATTTGCATACGTTGGACTAAACTTACATCTCAGGAATAAAACCCATTTGATAGTTGGTGGATTCACTTGTTGATGTGCCACTGAATTCTATTTGCTAAACTTTTATTGAAGATTTTTGCATCTGTGTTCATCAGGGATAGTGACCTGAAGTTTTCTTTTTCAATTGAGTTTCTCTGGGTTTTGGTACCAGAATGATGCTGACCTCATAGAATGAGCTAGTCTCTCCTCCTCAATTTTTTGAAATAGTTTCAGTGTGATTAATATCAGCTTCTGTTTACATATCTGGTAGAATTTGCCCATAAATCTATCTGGTCCCTCACTTTTTTGGATTGGTAAGATTTTTATTGCTGATTCAGCTTTGGAACTTGTTATTGGTCTCTTCAGGTATTGATTTCCTCCTAGTTCAACCTGGGGAGGTTGTATGTTTCCAGGAGTTTATTCGTTTCTTCTAGGTTTCCAGTTTGTGTATATAGAGTTCATAATACTATCCTGAGAGTTTTTGTATTTCTGCGAGGTGGGTGGCAATGTCAACTTTGTTATTTGTGACTGTAATCATTTGAATCTTCTATTTTATTAGTCTAGTTAGTAGTCCAACAATCATTTATTTTTTCAAAAAACTAACTTTTGGTTTCATAGATCTTTTGTATAGATTTTTGCATCTCAGTTTCATTCAGTTCAGCTCTTCTGCTACTTTTAGGGTTCAGTTTTTCTTTTCAGGTTCCTCTGGGTGTAGTTTTAGGTTGTTAATTTGAGATCTGTCTAGCTTTTTAATGTAGCCATTTAGTGCTATAAACTTTCCTCTTAGCAATGCTTTATTTGTGTCTCAGAGTCTGTTATGTTATATCTTTGTTTTCAACAAACTCAAAGATTTTCTTGATTTCTGCCTTAATTTTATTGTTTAACCAAAAGTGATTCAGGAGCAGGGTATTTAATTTACACACTATGGTATGGTTTTAAGAGATCTTCTTGGTATTAATTTCTATTTTTATTTTCTGTGGTCCAAAAGTGTGGTTGATTTTTTTTTAATTTGTTGAGAATTGCTTTATGGTGGAGCATATGGTACACCTTAGAGAATATTCTACAGGCAGATGAGAAGGACCTATACTCTGTGGTTGTTGGGTGGAGTTTTCTATAGATTTATGTTACATCCATTTGGTGAAGTGTCGAGTCTAGGTTCAAATATTTTGTTGGTTTTCTGCCTTGATGATCTAACACTGTCAGTGGAGTGTTATAGTCTCTTACTATCATTGTGTCATTATATAGTGTCTTCATATGTCTCTAAAATTTGTTTTATGTATCTGGATGTCCAGTATTGTCTGCTTATCTATTTAGAGCAGATAAATCTTCTTGTTGAATTGAACCTGTTACCACTAGTAATACTCTTCTTTTTGCTTTTTGATCATCATTGATTTAAAGTCTCTTTTGTCTGAAATTAGAATGACAACCCCTGCTCTCTTTGTTTTGCCATTTTCTTGGATCTCTTTCTTCATCCCTTTACTCTGAGCATATGAATGTCCTTGCATATGGGATGGCTCTTTTAAAGACAACATATAGTTGGGTCTTGCTTATTCATGTGCCACTCTGTGCCTTATACATAAGCCCTATTTACATTCAACGTTAATATTGGTATGTGAGAATTTGATCCTCTCGTCATATTGTTAGTTGGTTGTTATGTAGACTTGATTGTACAGTTGCTTTATAGTGTGACTGGGCTATGTACTTAAGTATGTTTTTGTGGTAACAGGTAACAGTTTTTTATTTCCACGTTTAGCACCCCCTTAAGTATTTTTTGTAGGAAGGCCTGGTGGTAATGAATTCCCTCAGTGTTTGCTTGTTTGAAAAGGATTTTATTTCTCTTGCTTATGAAGGTTAGTATGGTTGGATATGAAATATTGGTTGGAATATTTTTTCTTTAAGGATGCTGAAGAAAGACACCCAATCTTTTCTGGATTGTAAGTTTTCTGCTGAAAGATCCGGTGGTAGCCTAATAATGCTCCCTTTGTATGTGACCCATTCCTATTCTAGCTGCCTTTTGTATTTTTTCTTTCATGTTTGCCTTGGATAATCTAACTACGTACCTTCGAGAATGTAATGTCTCACTGGATGTCTCATATAATGTCTCACTGAATTTCTCTGAATTTCCTGAGGTTTTATGTCAGCCTCTCTGGAGAAGTTCAGGACACTTTCATGGACAATATTCTTAAATATGTTTTCCAAGTCGCTTATTCTCTCTTGCTTCATTTCCGGGATGCCAAGGAGTTGTAGGTTTAGTCTCTTTCCATAATCCTATATTTCTTGGAGGTTTTGTTTAATTTTTAAAGTCTTTTTAATTTATTTTTATCTAATTAAGTTGATTTGAATAACTGGTTTTTGAGCTCTGAGATTCTTCAGCTTGATCTGTCTTGCTGTGCTTACTTCTAGTTGTGTTATGAAATCCTTGTAGTGAGTTTTTTAACTACAGCAAATAAGTATAGCTGTTTCTTAAAATGGCTATTTGTCTTTAACTCTTGTGTTATTTTACTGGATTTCTTAGAGTCCTTGAATTGAGTTTCAAGTTTCTCTTGAATCTCAATGATCTTTGCTGCCATACAGTTGCTGAATTCTATGTCTGTCATTTCAGACATTTCAATTGCTGGGGATCTAGTATGGCCATTTAGAGGTAAGAAGACACTCTGACTTTAGAGTTGCCAGAGTTCATGTGCTGGTTCTTTCTCATCAGTGTGGGCTGATGTTCCTTTAACATTTGAATTTGCTCTCTTTTGTATGGGTTTTCTTCCTTTTATATTATTTGATGCCTTTTAGGTTTTGACTGTGGTATAATTTGGGTTTAGTTGGTTGTCTTTATTTCTGGATTATTTTAGGGGGCCAAGAATCAGCTCAGTACTTCTGTGCTGTGTGCTCTGACCTTGCAGGGTTGGGTGCAGTCTGTGGTTCTTTTTTCTGGCTGCTCAAGGTTAAGCATCTGTTGCACTGGAAGGGCCGAGGTATTCCCAGTCCACTGGCAATAGCACTGATGGGGTGGGTTGCCAGCAATCATACTTTGGTAGAATGGTGGCAGGGTAACTGGTATCTCACATAGGAATATGTGCCAGTGGCTGGGAGGTAGTGGGTCCCACACATGTGTGTGCCAACTGTGGGTCCTGTCTGCATGTGCCCACTGGGGTGGTGGCAGTCCTGCACGTGCATAAGCACTGGTGGTGGATGGGGTGGAGTCAGTATCAGGAGGAGACTGTAGGTGGTACATGACAGAAAGGACCCAGCACAGAAGCTCTCTATTAGGCATGGTCTGCCTGTAAAATAGTTACAGTCATGCCTGCTGGCAAGTAACTTGGTGAGCTGCCAAGGATATGCTAAAAGCAGGTTTGGCCAGTCAGTTACCCTGGAGCAGACTGGCAGACAGGAGTGCTCAGATCAGACTGGCCCCATGGCATGGACAAGATATCCCTGCTCTGTTCAGATCCAGAAACCAACAAAAGCTAAAGCTGCTGATGTATTTTGGATATATGTCCCCACCCAAATATCATGTTGAATTGTAATCCCCAGTGCTGGAGGTGAGGCATGGTGGGAGATGTTTGGGTCACCAGGGTGGATTCTTCATGACTTGGTGCTGTCCTCATGATAGTGAGTTCATATGAGATCTGCTTGTTGTAAAGTGGGACACCTCTTGTTCCACCATCTCCTGCTCCTGCTTCCATCATGCTCCTGCCTTACCTTCTGCCATGAGAGAAAGCTCTCTGAGGCCTCCCCAGAAGCTGAGCAGAAGCAGATATCATGCTTTCTGTACAGCTTTAAGAACTGTGATGAGCCAATTAAACTCGTTTACTTTATAAATTACCCAGCTTCAGGTATACCTATATAACAATGCAAGAGTGGCCAAATACAGCCACCTAGATGAGTATGATGAGCCTTGTGGGGTGGGCACCCATGGCCATGCTCCACTGCAGTTATTCCCTCTGTGCTCTGTGCAGGCTTAAGTTCTGTCTTTGCCAAGTCTCTGGACAATGCTCCCTACCAGTTCAAATGCCTGTGGGGCTCTTAAAGTTTCCACAGCTAGTATCCTTGAGGTTGATGATGAGAGTGGGTCACTCCACGCCTCTTATACTCCACCTCTTTCCTAGGAATGGGTCCTGGTGCTCAGCAACCCTGTTCAGGGTTCCCAACTTCCTCCCGTTTCCATCCACTCTCAATGCCTTCTTGCCAATTATTTTAATCAAACATTTGAATAGATATTTAAATTAAACAAATAGTTAAATAGAAACTATAAAAGTTCCTATGCCTTGATTATTTATATATTGGTGTTGCATTCCCACTTAGAAAGTGAACACATATTTCATCTCATTTTAATCATTGCACAGGCTAGTTAGCTTGATTAGTTTTTACATTCTGCTTATAAATACTCTGAGATTGCAACACAGATTGCCTTATTTATTGCCCTCACCAGGAATATTAGTTCTTTTGCTGCTTAAGTACATTATCTAGTGACAGTGTCTAGCAAGTCAGAGGATAAATAGGTTACAAGTGCTGAACGGTTGTGTTTCATTCCCAAAGTACCTGATAGAGCAAAAATGGTCATTAAGTATTCAATATTTATTGTTGAGAAAAGCATTTAATTTTCATAGTCATTTTAATCTCTGGTCACCTTCAATAATTAAAGTGGCAAAATGTAATGATACGAGAAAAAAATCTATGTTGCTTCAAGATTTAGAACAAAAAATAAAAAACTCTACTTTACATAACAGAATTTTAAAAACTGACATTTTGATATTTCTAAACATTAACATTTAGGTCATTTCTAAAACATTAACAATTTAAATGATTTTATTATAGTGAAAGAGATTATTAAAGATTAATTTTGAAAACCTGATGTTGACATAAATACTAAGAATACTTGCATTTGTCCTTGGACTGTAATAATGTGGCACTAAACTATAGTTAGGCTCCTTGTAAAATTGTTTTTTTCAATATATTTTGAGTGTCTATGTTGTGCAAATCACAGCATTGAAAGTTTTAAGTTTTCAAATAAACACAAGTCTGCAGATAGCTTTCCTTTTGGAGAAACAAATGATTTAAAAAAGATTTTAAAAATTTTGAGAAGTAAATGGTTGCCAAATTTGTAAAAAATATAATACTATACATCTTAAAGAGCAAGTGCTTGGGAATTGCGTAGGGTGAGATAAAACACATCTTTTAGAAATCTTGGATATATAGAGCTGAAATCACATAACGGGAGAATTTTAGTAGGCACAGATTTTAGAGACTGAGTGGAAAAACTGGGTGCCCAAGGAGAAAATTGATAGGAGCCAGTAAAAACAAAAGAACCAGTGAGCCAACAGTTTCAAATGCTCTGGAAAGTCAAGTAAAATAGGATCAGACAAGTGTTTTTTCAACAAAGCAGTGTTACAGTGTTTAGTGATTTTCATTCTAGTTATTGTAGTTTCAATTCCTATAACAAACATTTCATACTTCAATAGTTTCCAGTCTATTGTTGACATTAAAAAAATTTTTTGAGCATACTTACTTAACCATACTTAGTTTAAAGTCTGTATAGGATGATTGCATTATCTGGATTCCATCCATGTCTGTTCTCATTGTCTGTTGTTCTGTTAGGTAATTTTGGCTCATTTCATTTCTGGTTACTTTTGTGGTTCTTCCTTTTAAACAGTTTTATTTTGAAATAATGTTAGATACATAGAATAATTCCAAAGCTAGTACAGAAAAATCCTGTACACTCTTTGTCCAGTTTTCTCAAATGTTAATAGCTTACATAAACACAGTACATTTATCAAAACTAAAAAATAAGCATTGGTAAATACTGTTAATTAATTATGCATATTATGCAGAATTCTCCAGTCTTTCTATTGACTTACCATTTTTGTCCCAGGATACATTCAATAAGATCACATATAATTCAGTTGTCGCATCTATTCAACTTTCTTTTATCTGTGAGAGTTTCTTATTTTGTTTTTACTTTGATAATTTTAAAGAATAGTGGTCCAATTTTGTAGAAGGCTTCTCATTTGAGTTTCTCTGATGTTTTGTTATGATTAAAATAATAACACAAAGGCGATGTGCTCTTCTAGTCACATCATATCAGAGGATAAATTTCAACAAGCCTTATCACTAGTCATGTTAAACTCAATAGGTCAAGATGTGGTGTCATCCAGGTTTTCCTACTCTGAAGTTACTATTTTTCACTTTTACCACTGTATTGTTAGAACAATTCACTAAGTCCAGCCAACATTTAAAAAGAAGAAATTTATGGTTCAACTTTAGTGGGATTAATAAATTTTTAAATACATGATAAACTACCACAGTAATTAATATATTTTGAGAAAGATCATTCAGAGATATGCAAATATTGTGTTTTTCCTTAATATTAGACTTCCATTTTATTATTTATAAAAAGCTGTTAACCAGAAGTAATCATTACTGTGGTGTACTAATGGTGATTTTCTATGACTTCATTCTTTCAACAATTTTTCTGTAATGAAGATTTGTATTTTTTTCATTTTCTTTATTCAATCATATATCCATATTAGTTTGAATTCATATTCATGAATATATGTATATTTATTTTATTCTTTGAGTTATAATAAAAATTATGGTTATTTATTTCATTGTTCTAATTGTTTTGCCTTTGGCCATTAGTATTTCTTAGAGGTTGGATCTTTTGTCCTCTTGAGATGCCATAAATCCTTTTAAATTTATTTATCTGTTTAATAACCTCCTTACTTTATTACACTGCAAATTATTTCAGGCTCATCTTGGCTGTTCCTTTTCCCATTATTTGAATCAGTAATTTCCCTAAGGAATCTCGATATGTTTTATTAGAGAATAGAATTTAGAAACCAAGATCTGAGACCTAGAGTTATTTCTCCTGAGTAGGATGTCACTGCTTGTTTTTGGTTCTTAAGGGAAAGAACTAGTAGATATATACACACAAACATGCACTTATATACAAATATCTATATTTATTTCAACATTTGTCTGTTATATAACTATTAAAGTAAAAATGAGTTTATTGTGCTAATATTTTGAGAATTCTTGTATATATTACATGAAGTATATTGGTCTGTAGTTTTCTTCTAGTGCATTTATCTGCTTTTTATGCTAGGGTAACTTCTCTTACTCTATATTCTAGAAGATACTGTTTATCATTTTATTATTTATTTCTTATTTAGAAGAGTTTGGCAATGCAGTCATCTGAGACTGGAATTATTATTTTTTATTTTCTCAAGCTAAAACTTCAACTTATTTAATAGATTTAAAAGTAGTCAGGTTATTTACTCCTTCTTCAGTGAATTTTGGTGCTTTGCATTTATAGAGGAGTTGGTTTATTGTAGCTAAATTGTCAAGTTCATGTGTACAGAATTGTTTCTAGTATTCCTTTATCGTTCTATTAATGTCCATGAGATCAATAGTGATATAACTTCTTTCATCCTGATGTTCATGTTTTTTGTCTTATTTCTTTCTTTTCTTGGATTTCTGTGACTAAATATTAGGAATATTATTGTTCTTTATAAAGATCTGGATGTTGCTTTTAATGATTTACTGTATTGTTTTTGCTTTTATTTTTATTGATTTCTGTGCTAACTACTCTTTTTTTCTCCCTCTGCTCTCTTTGGGTTTAATTTTCTCTTTCTTCAAATTGGTTATTTTTTTTAACATAAGTATTTTCATGCAATAAATTTCACTCAAATCTCTGCTGTAGCTGCATCTCATAAACTTGATAATCGGTTTTGATTTATATTTGGTTAAAATATTTTTAATTTAATTTGAATCTTCCCACTTGGTCCATGGGCTACTTAAAAGGGAATTGCTTAATTTTGTATTATTTGGGAATTTCTATCTATGTTCTGTTACTGATTTATAGTTAACAAAACTATGGCCTAAGAACATGCTTTGCATTATCTATGTATTTTAAAACTAGTTCAGATTATTTTATAGCCTACAATATAGTCTATCTTGGCAATTTTGTGTACTCATGAAAAGAATGTGCAGTTTACTATTTTTCATTGGAATGTCCTCCGATTATTTTTGTTTGAATATTCAAACTATTAATAAAAAATTTACCTATATAAGTTGATGACTGAAAATATTATATTCTCCAGAGAAGTATTATATTTGTTTCTGGCTGGCATTGAAGGATAGTGAATCCTGGACCACTAGACCTAGACTAGAAGCAAAGGATACTTAACCTGAGGTTTATGCATGTAATTTGGAAAATGCCAGAACATGAATAGGAGAAAAGGTCATTTTTATTTTCATTTATATCAAACAAAATTTAGCACTTTTAAAGTTATGGTTGCCTTTTGCAAATCACTATGATAGCATCAGTAACTAATTGTTTTATCACCAATAGAAATAACAGATATTTTAATACCACAGTACATATGTTGCAAATATCTGAACATATTGTTTATATTCATTACTGCTTTCAAATTCATTAATAAAGAAGTATGCAAATTTTTTGTATTTTCCTTTCTTTGAGATAAACAGCCTCAAAACCAGCCTCCTGATATCTGGCATGGCTATCCCTTTAAACATTCTAATCTCTGTACTACTGCCATAGTAAATGATAAGACATTAAAAGAATAATGGGATTATTTTACTTAAAATATTTCAGTATTTCCAAAGTGATTTATTATTTACTTCAAATTTCTCAGGAGACTACAAAAGAGCTTATTGAAATAATTTTTAAAAATATTTTTAGTTTTTATTTTAAAATGTTTTCCAACACTTTGTCTGTGTTTTGTTTCCCAAACCTATCACAGTGATATAAATCTCTCATTCTGGAACACTCTCCCTGTTTCCTACTTATGCTATTACATTTATCTAATTGTATTAGCTTATTCAAATATCAATTAATTGTGAAAGTATCTCCACAATTTGATTTTTCTACCCCTCCATCTGCTCTCCTGAAACAGGAAATTTTCCTTGACCCCTTCATGAGCCTTGTGACAGGAGTGCCTCCTTTACTCAGCTTGCAGCTCTCAACCCATTGTGGGAGTGGGAGTACAGGAGCAAGTGGGTGCACGTGTTGGGACCAGTGCTTCTGGGCACTGGCTGGAGCAGAACTCCCATGCACTCCTGCAGCAGCATCTTGGGGGGTTACCTGCGACCCGTGGAGCCCCAGAGGGCATGTGTTACAGTGGTCTTTTAGCTTTGCACTCTGTGGACAGCTTAAGTGTTAACAGCTTGTGTCTGCACCTCCTGAGCTCTTCTTCCACGTCCAGGAAGAATCAGGTCACACGAACAAATTGAGGGGTGGTGAATATGGAGGATTTTATTGTCAATGAAAGTGGCTTTCAGTAGGAAGGGGAGCTGGAAAAGGGAGTCTGCCCTCGGCTGGGCTATTCTCCGAAGTCCCACCATCAAGCCATCCCTCTGAAGTCAACCTGCTTCTCTCCTTCGTCTAGCTGTTTCTCTTTCATCCTTCTCTACTGCTCTGCCAGTGAAGCCTGGGGTTTTTCTAGGTACAGGATGAGGGTAGGCAGGTCAAAAAGGCAACATTCAAACAGGAAAACAGGGATAGCAAGTTGTCCCATTGGGCCACAGTTCCAGGCTTGAGGGCGGAGCCCTCACCAAGAACCCTGCCCTTTTCTACTTAGTATCTTCCTGCCTCCTGTCTCTATCACTCATATACATACTTTTTAAGGTTTGCATATCACACTGTATTGAAATTAATACTTTGTCTGTCTTGCTTTATAAAATAATGACAACGTATATACTCTTTTCATCTTTCTTTTCTTGAATTTACTCTATTTAATTAATATCTATTAGATCCTTGATACATATTTGTTGAATGAGTAAATGAATGGCCACAGGAACCTCAAGCAACAGTATATTTTGAGCAGAGGCGGAGAATTGAAAAAGGTAACCGATATGAAAAATATGTATTAGTTGTATATGAGTGAGCAGACCAAATCAACTGGAACAAAAATTCATTTTTTAATAATGTAAGAGATATCATAAAGGTAAATTTAGATATCAGATATATGAAGTAACATATAAAGTATGTGTATTTTATTACTTAGTGAATGAAAAGCTGGTAAATATTTCTGAGAAAATATGAAACAATGAAATACAAAGTTTTTTTAAAAAGAAAATCTAGTAGCATTTTACCAAATAAATTATAATTAAGGAGCTTGTTTAAATTACACAATTTATTTACAATAGTGAACTGCCAAATGTAGGTGAATAAAGTATCATAATAAAAAAGGGAAGAGAGGCATCTTTGTTAGAGACACGTAGTGATTAATCTCAATTATATTAATTCAAGTTTTCTACTTTCTTCTTCTTTTTATTTTCAATCCCGATGTAATTTGAACATAGAAAAGTGGTGTACTGGTCAAGAACTGTGATGAGATTTATCAGATAATTGCATTAATTTACTGAAGTTGCTATAATAAATCACAACAAATTTAGTGGTTTAACAAAACACAAATTTATCTTGTGGTTCTGTAGATCAGATGTCCGACATGGATCTCACTGGACTAATATCAAGATTCAGCATTTCTTTCTGAAAGGAGGCTCTAGGATCCATTTCCCTGTCTTTCTCTGGTTCTAGAGACCTCCCATTTTTCTCGTTGCATGCCCTGTTTCTTTCATCTTCACAGCCAGTAACATCAGGCTGCATCCTTCCCATGTAGCCTTGGCGCTCTCTCTTGATTCCCTCTTCTACTTTTAAGTTTCCTTGTAATTATATGGACCCACCTGGATGATTAAGGATATTCTATGTACCTTAAGGTCATTTGATTAGCAAATTTAATGTGACCTTAATTTCCCTTTGTCATCTAACCTAACATATTCAAGAGTCTGGGTATTAAAAGGGTAAGATCTTTCCCTCAGGAAAACTTTCAGTTTAAACAGAGGCATAGACATATAGACATCTTTGAGGGGAGGAATAGTTCTACCTACTGAAATATTAATAAGTGATTCAGGCATTTGTCTTTTTCATGTACTAAATGCAAGAATAAAAGCTAGAAATGTATCTGAAGAGTCTGAAGAATATACTTTGGTATGACAACAGCATATGGATGAAAGATTATACTTTAAAAATCATACTATATTGACAAATTGTAAGTACTAAAAACAGTTTATTTCTATTTAGAAAGACTATTAAATATACAGTTTTACTTAGAATTTTTAAACTTAGTAATATATCCATATTTCTTTCTTTATATATAATAATTTAGTCAGTTGTATATGTTTAACACCTAAAAAATTCATGATCAAAGTCCTTCATGCATTTTATGAGGAAGTTCTGGATTAAAATCATGGTCAACCAGATGATGCATTTGCCTGGGAAGATGGTGTCATTTCCTGTTGCAGAGTCATCAGTACCCGTGGTTAATACTCTCTTAAATTTTTGGTTTCTTTGTAGTCTCAAGTCGTTTTTTTCTGCAGGTCCCCCATTTCCTGAAGTGAGTGCAGATAACTGCTCTGCACCTTCCCTTGCACAGTCTTTGAAAATTTTCTCTCTTCCAGTAAGAGAGAAGTGTCTTCTAAAATAAGTTCAAGTGTAAGTGCAATTAGATGTGTTTCAAGCCCTTTAATATGATCCACAACATTGGAAATTAAAGTCTGAAGCCCAGTAACATAGTCTTGGAAACTGGTAAAGACAGGTGGCATGATGACACTGGTTTCTTTTCTCTGCTTTTTCTTTTTCTGTGAATTTAGTTTGTATAGTTGCAGGACACTCTCACAGTAACTGGATACCCAAAGGATAATAGAAATAGTCTCAAAAATGAAGAATTGATTTTCTAAAAGAGTAGGATGTGTTTTCAAGTCACCATCTTAAACTTGTAAGAGGTCACCTTTACATTTACTAAACATCTTTTAACTGGTCTAGTAAAGAATTAAGACTATTTTCTATTCCTTCCTGGATCTCTGTTGTATCCTCTAAACCACTGGTATCGAGCTCATAAATATCGCCTCTTACTAAAAGAACTCAGATGACTGGCAGTTCTGTCTGACTTATTTTGATTCTGTCTTCCGACTGATTGACGATGCCTGAACTCCTCCTGCTGAAGGTGAACACTCTTTAGAAGGAGAAGTACGTTATTCTGTAGAATAAGCTGTGAAGTTTATAGAAGATTGAATAACGGAAGAATCTAACAGTTCTTGCCAACTCCGAGGACCACATCTAACTAAATTGGAGCTAATTAGGCATTTACGAAATCAAGGTTGTAACGAAGAGCACAAACTGAGTGATCCAGAATTAATGTTCCAGTATTTTTAAAAGTTTGGTGATAAATCTTGTTGTTTTACAGGCCTTAAGGTGTTTGTTGACCTCTTACCTGCTACACAGTGTACAAAACTTATTAATCAGTTACTTGGAGTTGTTCCTTTGTCGACATCAATAGAGTATAAGCTGGCACTGTCTGCTGACAACAGAGCTCTGCAGCAACATTTGTCTATGGTGCAGGTGACGAGGTTACTTAGCTTGTACCACAGCACGGATAAAAATCAGAAACTGAATGTGGTCAGAGAATTGATGTTAAGGTATCAGCGTGGACTGGAATTTGGGAAAACCTGCTCAAAAACAGAATTGCAATTTTTTCACTATTACTGTCTCCTTGCTATCCATGTGCTTATTGATGTATGGAGGGAAACGGGTTATGAGACTCCTGTGTGGCAGGCCCTGACTTTCCTGGAAGAGGGATTACCTATAGCCATTCTAATGCTCAGTTCAATTGCTGCTTGTAAGGGTATCCATATTTCATTTATACTTATCTTTATAGGTAAGCTGGTAAAGTGACTATTTCCAATATAATAACTACAATAAGATCTGTATTTGCAGATACTATCTACAAACAGTATTTTCATCATATATGATTCTAGACAATCGAGTAAAAATATTCAAAACTATATGCACCATTGAAAATTATTGACTAGATGTACTTAATGTTATTATCTGTGTTTCATCTGAGTACATTTTGGAGTCAGAAAAATGATTCTGAGATTGATTGAACGTTCAATATATAATCTATTCCTTTATTATAATCTACTATTAATGAATTCTTATCATCAATTACTATTATAACAATAGTTATAATAATATAATTTTGGGGGACAATTGTAGGGAGTTACTAAAGTGAGGAAATTGTTAAATTAATTTGTCTATTTCAACCTTTCAATTTTAACCATCTAGTTTGTGGTGTTTCAAAGGTAACTAAATCCAAATGAGAAAGTTTTATTAATTTAACTACAATCCACTGAAGCTTCTTACTTTCATCTGATGCATTAAACTCTCTAATGATAATATTATTTCTATGTTCTTATGTTAGGCTGAGTTACATTATTGTGTCCAGATACAAGTATGTATATTTTGGGGAGGTTAAATTATACGTGTTAGAATTTCTGTGAAATGAAATACATATAACTCTGAATCTCCTTTAAGATGTGTATTACTGAGCTGTTGCTATGTATAAATTTAGTTTTTGAGATTCTTTATTGAATAATCTGGAATTGATGAATAACCTATAATTGATGACAAGTCTAATCTCAGTGGCTTTCAAAACAAAGGTTTATGTTTCTCTCTCATTACACGTAAACTGCAAGTTTGCTGTGCTTCTGCACTATGTATTTTCAGTGAGATTAACCCTACTGGGGACATGCCCTCTTTATAGCTTAAGGAAAAATTTAAATAAATTACAAAAATATGTAATGACTCTTAAAGGATCTCTTCAGAACTGTCATATATTACTTCCACTCAAATTTTCTTACCCCAAACAAATTCACGTGGCCAAGCCTAACCATAGAAAAAAGAATTTTACTCCTTCCACAAGAAAGCCCTATGGGTTGTATGGCAATGGTCAGGGATGTACAGTCTTCTTACAGGGACTCAGCATGTGAATAATAGTTAACAAGGATACAAGCCAGCACAACTGTCTTTCTAGTGCCCAAACGTTTTCTTTATTCCTATCAGCAAGAAAATGTATACTCCCATAAAGAATGCATTCCAAAATTCCCACCCAAGTAATGTTGCACCTGTGTGAGATGTTTTGGTAGACTCAGAGATAAATAGTATATTTAATGTATAAAAAGCACTTGATATTATCTAGTTAATCCCATTTGTTTTATACATTAAAAATCAGAGACCTTTAATGTCCTACATTTAGTGAATAGTATCAGAAAACAGATCCCTATTCTCCTAGTTTATTTTTCTTCTTTTACATTAAACTAGGCTATATTGGGAATAGAAAATTTCTTAAGGTCAGATCTTTACCCTAAGAATATTTTTTAGTCTAAACAGAGAGCAATAGACATATATGAATAGATTTTATGGCCAGTCCTGTGGCTCATGCCTGTAATCCCAGCACTTTGGAAGGTTGAGGCAGGTGAATCACTTGAGATCAGGAGTTTGAGACCATCCTGGCCAATATGGTGAAAACCCATCTCTACTAAAAATACAAAAATTAGAAATGTATCTGAAGAATATACTTTGATATGACAACAGCATACGGATGAAAGATTATACTTTAAAAATCATACTATATTGACAAATTGTAAGTACTAAAAACAGTTTATTTCTATTTAGAAAGACTATTAAATATACAGTTTTATTTAGAATTTTTAAACTTAGTAATATATCCATATTTCTTTCTTTATATACAATAATTTAGTCAGTTGTATATATTTAACACCTAAAAAAAATCACGCTCAAAGTCCTTCATGCCTGTAATTCCAGGTACTCGGATGCTGAGGTTTAAGAATCACTTGAACTGAGGAGGCAGAGGTTGCAGTGAGCAGAGATCATGCCACTGAACTCCAGCCTGGATGACAGAGTCATACTCTGTCTCAAAACAAAAACAAAAACAACAAACAAACATATTTAGATGAAGAGATTTTATATGAAGATTAAAAAATATTTAACATTCAACAGGAAAATAGAAATGACATTTATGGGAGCCTTTGACAATAAGGAATCAGCTTTATGTATTTCCAATTAGGTCAAATACATAAGCTTGGTAGAACCCGGAAAGAAATGGTTGAACAGCTGTCTGGTAAGTCTTTCTCTGACAACAAGGATATTTGAGAATTTGACCCTTTGTTTAAATCTTACAAAACATATTCAAGCTATGTATTGGAATATACCAGAGACAAAATAAAGATCATTCGGTTGAGTTTGCCATGTAGCCATCTGGTTGTTGAGATTGTTTATTAACCACCTGGAATTAATGAGTAACCAAAAATTGATGGGATGCACCTTCACTAGAGAGTGGGGGCTAGTCATGTACTTCTGATGGGACTATGTAACCAGAAGGTATGAAGCTTGAAGGGATGTCAAATATGATTATTTCTTAAGCTGAGAAGTTCCTCATCTACTTAGTTTCAACTTTTCTGATCATGTGTGTCCCATAGCTGAGTCATGAGGACATTCAGAAACTGCATTGAAAGTCATGAGACCCCCACCCTTCTATTGTGTATTCTGTGTTGGTTGTCCTCTATTATTAAAGATGCATAAACTTGGTGATGAGTAAAGCCTATTGTATCTCAGAAGTGTGATCATCTCTTTAAATCCATGACTACTACTGCTGGTGGAGAATAGCAGATATTTCAGCATATATTTTGAAGGCAACTTTATGTATATTTCTGGCTTTTTCCTTTGAATATATCTATATGAGGTATTCACTGGATAACAGAGATCATTAAGGTAACACAGAAGTTTAAAATTTTGCAACATTTGGTTCACATTTCAGATAATTCACTTAACAGATAAATTAGAGAAGTCACTTAGTCTTGTTTCTCAATAAACTGATCCTTTAAATACAATTCTTATAGTTCTTAGTGAATTGACATTATATATTTTATTTTTCCTGGAACATGGTAGATCCTCATCAATGGTAGCTGTTATATATTGGCTTCCATTTCCTGTAATTTTAAAATAAAGTTAGGTTTGCATCTCTGTACAAATATTTTTCCTATTTTGCATTTTATAGATTGGGTTTGGGCTAATCAAAGAAATAATTTAGAGTGGACAAAGCCTCTGGATGATATTTAATTAAGGTACCTTATATGGGAGAAAACTAATGCAGAAGCAAATAAAACTTATTTTCATTAGAACATATTATCTCTCTGAAAAAAATATATAATTAACTTTAAAAGATTCACATATCTAAATAATATTATGCAATAACTTTTTAAAAACTTCATTATTCAGATATGTGTAACCCTTAAATTAATTCTTACTGTGAATAGCATTGTTACTTCTGTTACACTAATAATTGTGATTATTTAATTCATAAAATGAAAAACTTATTACTATTATCTCATGATTATTTTTACTTTTGTATAGTCTCTCACATAATCATGACTACAGATTTAACATTATTTAGAATGAACACTTTATTATGGTGCTGCATGTTTAAAGTAATCCCATCACACACACAAAAAAAGAAAGACATAATTCTTTGTAGATTTGGCCTTGGAGGAAGGTTGAGAATTAATATACAACATCTGTGAGGCACTCTGAGCTCTTTGAAGTAAGATTTGTAATATAATGTAATATCACAGAAATCTAAGAGATTATGAAAAAGCAATTGTATTAATGACAGTTTATCATTCAGCAGATTAATCTTTGACAGAGCCACAGGCAACTTTTAAGATGCTGGCTCCACTGCCAATTATACTCTTGAACAGACAGATGTAATAGCTATGCAACTATTTGCTATATGCTACTTTTTAACACTTTATGACTCTGATGGTGATAGAGAAAAAGAGAAAATAAATGATACAAATATATCAAAAACATACATACCACCTTCTTTAGTCTTCTGAATCTATTATTCATTTTAGAAATTTCACAAAGTAGGAAAGCTTTAACCAGCCGTTTTAAATTCAAAAATTGTATGATGGCTTATATTTTGTGAAATTCTATATTTACACATGAATTCTTCCATAAATGATTTTTATCTCAGAAAAGAGCCTCAATATAAAGCTCCAATATGAATATAAAAGAGAAATTATCTTCCACTTTAAAAGTTTGTTACAAAATTTTTTATTAGTGAACTAGGTTTGGCATTGAAACAAATGCTTACATTTTAAGAACTTTATTTTATTATATACACAGTTGTAACAGATATTAGCATTTATAGCATATAATAAAAGGCAATAGACTTACAGAAGATAGCATTTTAACATATATTTTACCAAAAATTTACTATAAGTACTTGCTTATTAAAATGTTTTTTCCCTTTGTGATGCAAACATAGTGTTAATTCTGTAATTTTTGTTTTGCTAGTGCTCTAATATATTATTTAAAGACATTGTAATAAGTACAATAAAGAACAAATTTACAGATAAACGGTAAATTTTAAAAATCATAAATATTCAAAAACATCTCTTTATCAGTACAAAATTAAATGCCATTATTACACATATTATAATACAAATATATTGGCAATTTAATATAAATAATTAATTAAAATATAATAATATTTAGAGGCCAGAATGTCTAACCCTAGATCAACATGATTTGTTTACTACCATAAAATTATTCAATAAAATATATCATCTACCATATATAAGGCTTTATGTAGTTACTTTAAGTAACAAAAAATTATTTATTATATAATCCCTACTTTTTCTAAGTTAAATCTGTTTGAAGAAATGATATGGACTCCCAAAACTTTAATAACAGAAATAGGTATATTTTGCATACATATTTGCATAATTTTATGGACAAATTTATATTTGTTTTTAAATTTTCACGAGTCTTCTATGTAGTTAATATTATCCTGCTTTACATATAAGAACACTGAAATTAGGATGTATTTGTTAGGACAATTTTACCTACTGAAATACATACCATTTAGAGCCTTAAAGGATTAAAGTATATTCATTTTTTTGCTTATGGTGTTCTGATAGCAGCTTGGAAGATGGGATAGGAGAGGATGTTTTCTGGCTCACATAGACATTTCAGAATGCAGTTTGACAGGGTCTCTGATGCTTTCAATTTGTGGTTTCTGAAATTCAGAAACCACATATTGAAAAGTTAATGTCTAACCAGCAGATTGGGAAAAGATGGTAATGGAAGACAATGCATGGGAAGATTTTATTGGGCAGAACTGGGAGGGGTGTACATTACTGTTGCACATCATATTTCTTTGGCCAAAAGTTAGTCACATAAATGTGATTAACTACAAAAGATGCTAGAACATATATAGTTTAACTTTATTCCAAGAAGTAAGCAAAATAAATTTTTGAAGCCAAATATTCTACATTGCAGAAATAGTGACTCACTCAATGACATATAGCTAACAGAGACATTCAGAACTCATAACTGTCTTCTCATCCAGTGAAAAGTACTACATCTACATATTAATAATTTGTAATTTTGTCTTTTTAGTGCTAACTCATAAAAATTCACTCTCATTATTCTGTTCAATCCACGCAACCATTCTATGTGAAAGTGATATTCTCAGAAATTTTTATTGTAAAGTATTGCTAACACAAATTGTACAGGCATACAGGATTGGGCATAAAGACTTGTTCTATCATTTTCTAGCTTTCCATTTTGTGGAGATTACTTAGATTTTATCAGTTGTAATTTTGTTAGTGGCTAAAACACTACCAATATATGTATAAAAATAAAACATATGCAAAGTATACAGACAAATAGATAAGGAGACTGTAATTAAAACTCTAGAAATACACCTGTATTTATATGGCCTATAACAAAGTTCTACTGAAATTTGAAGGAGAAATAATATCTCTTTCAGGCTACTGCCTGTAGTATATCACTGCTTGCCTATGAAGCATCCACCTTTTATTCCTCTACTCTTTTTTAAGAATATTTCTTTCAGTAAATATTCAAAGATTTTATAGTCAAAATCTTATTTCCTCGCAAAGCTACACAAAAATATAATTTGAGACAGATTATAGGCCTTAATAAAAACATAAAACATAATAATTCTGGGATTTAAATATTCTGAAATATATTCATGGCCTTTCTTGAAGTAGACTATCTATCTATATTCACTTTCACATTCACTTGCTCAGTCATCTACGCTACAGTGGTGCAATCACGGCTTATTGCAGCCTTGACCTCTTGGACTCAGGCTACCCTTCCACCTCAGCCTCATGAGTAGCTGGAACTATAGGCATGTGCCATCATGCCTCTCTAATTTTTTATTTTTATTTTTGTAAAGATAAGGTCTCAGTATGTTGCTCAGGCTGGTTTTAATCTCCTGAACTCACGCAATCCTCTCACCTCGGCATCCCAAAGTGCAGTGCTGAGATCACAGGTGTGAACCACTGTGCCTGGTCAAAATATCTAAAATATAATACAAAAACACTATGTATAAAAGAAACATATCATGAACTTTACTATAATTAGAAACTTTTTTTCTAAAACATACAGTTATGAAGATGCAAAACAAGGATACAATATGAGCAAAAGATATATTTAACATGGAATATATATCTCAAATATATAAAGATCTCCTACAAATAAATAAGCAAAATAATCAAAACATAAAGCAGGAGAAAAATTTATATAGATACTCTACATAAGAACATTTTTAAGTGGTCAGTAAGAATCTAGAGCTCTTCAGCAACACACTCATTTTAAAAATGCATATTATAGCCTCAAATATTGACCTATTTACATTCACCAGAATGGCTAAAATTAAAAATGTATACTGAAAACTGCAAGTACTAATTAGTGTGTGGAGGAACTGCAATATCCAATTATTGGTGCAACTATTTTGAAAAACTGTTCAGCAGTTTACAAAAGGTAAAAATATGTTTGGTAGCTCATCTCTAACAATGACCTCTAAATGTACTGTGACTCCTACTATTCAGACCTTTGTATTAATTGTAGTTGAAGCTGTCCTGCCTTTTGTTACTGGCTGGGATAACTGAATGAGGTAGTTGTGATTTTTTGAAACTTCTAAGGCTATATCATCAGCAGCCTTGCAACTTCCTCCTTGATTTTTGGAAAGCTTACTTTTGGGACATTCCCTCCTGGATCTCAGTGTTCCTACCTGTAAGAAGGTCAAAAATGTTGAAGCAGCTGTGATGCGTAGGTCATCTGTTTGAAACATCTGGATGAACTCCTAATTAACAGTCAGCATTCGGTTATGTCATGTGATTAAGTTATTTTTACTACCTAGGTCCATTGAGTCTTTAGATGAATCCAGGTACAGTCAAGCAGCAGCAGCAATAATTAAAACAACACACTTAAGCCAGTAATATAATTTTTACATACCTAAGAAATGCTGGATATATCTATCAAATAAAATGTACAAGAATATTTATAGCAATAATACTCATAACATTTTAAAACTGGAAAAACTTAAATGTCCATTAACAAAAGAACAGATAATGCAAAAAATACATAACTATAATGACAGTAATAAAATCAGAGACATTATTTTCCATTCAAAGAAGTCACACTCAGTGAGTACGTGTAGTATGATTTTATATTACATTATGATATACATTTTACATGAAGACCAGGTAAAATTATTTGTTAATGTCTGAAGTCAAGATAGTGAATACACTTAGTGCTTAGAGATCAGGATTGATCTCAAAAATGAAATAAGATATATCACAAGAACATTGTATTAAATTAAGTTGTGCATGTGAAGCATATATATTTGCTTGGTATAAAAATTAATATTTTCTGCTTTTGTTTCCTATCCTTTTCATTTAAAAATAAGGACACTAAACTCAGGTTATGTGCTTAAGGAAGCATGACATAAGAGATCTTGGAAATAAGATAATGGCACTGAGAAAGGAAAGAAAGAAGAACTGGTAAAGCATTGTGACTACAAGGCAAGAATAAAAACTTACCAAAAATATGTTTTATGAAGAGAATGGAGACAAAAGTGATATCACTAACCAAAACAAAGCAAACATATACAGGAGTAAGAAGTTGGAGAATGTACACATTTGTATTAAAGCATGTAACATTTGAAGTGACAATAGACTAATGAGATCTCATGTATACAATAGAAAAATAATGATTGTTGAGATTTCTTTGTAAGGAACATATAGAGAAAGACTTCCAGAAAAATGTGGTACACATTAAATAGCTGATTGTTCTCCAACCTTAATAAATTGGTATTAGAAAAATAAAGCTGTTATTATCCCACAAAAATAAAGAGAAGAAGAGAGAAAAATAAGTGAATAAAATATTTAAAATGCTATTTGAATATAGAAACCAGAAGGAAAAATGTGAATTGAGTATGAGAGACAACCAAGTTATAATTTAGTGTGAAAAAGAAGATTAATATTGACATCAGTTTACTTACGGAACCCCTGAGACATACTAGGAACTTGAAGTAAACAAAATATTATCTGAAAAGCAACCAGATAACTAAGGCTTTGTGTTCTTAGTAGGAAAATAGAGATTTATTCACAGGAGATACTGAACCTGAGGATTTCAGACAGCAGAGGCCACTAATTCATGTCAGGCAGAGTACAAGGGCTTTAAAACTATATTTAATTATATTTTATAACCTGAACTGTGGAAGTTTTGGCCTTCCCTATTTTACTTTCTTAACAAAAATAGACAGTTATATAGCTCATTTCCCCTATCCCCAAAACTTGCAGAAACTGAACTACACTTCCAAAATAGATGTTCACATCTGGGACCTGGGTGTCTGCAAATAATGCTGAATTACACAAACCATGAAAGCCCACCAGTTGTCAAATCCTTCACACACTATTCTATATACACAGAGCTCCCAGTCACCTGTTCAGTGCTTCAACATTAAATAGCAAAGAGATTTGAAGATCACTTAACATTTAAGTAGCTCTTTGCACTTGAAAGGAAGTAAAGAACAAACAAAAATTTAAAAACAAACAAAATAGCCAAATATATGTTCAGAACGAAAGGGGTAATGCAGAGAGTAGAACAAAACTTAATGTAATGAATATATTCAGAGAAGATATTTTGAGTCTATAAAACAAGAATACAATGCTATAATAAAGATTTTGAGGGCACCACCTTTAAACATTTAGGATTTATTAACTATAATTTATAAATGAAATTGTCATATAAGTTCAAGATAACAGAATAAACAATAAAGATAGAAGATAGGCCAAAAAAATAAAGGTCTAATATCCAGCACTTATAAGGAACTTAAACAAATTTACAAGAGGAAAATAAACTGCATTAAGAGGTGTGCAAAGGCCATGAACAGACACTTTTCAAAAGAAGACATGCATGTGGCCCACAAACATCTGAAAAAAGTTCAAAGTTACTGATTATTACAGAAATACAAACCAAAACCACAATGAGATACAATTTCACACTAACAAAATGGCTGCTATTAAAAAAATAATAATAATAAAAGTTGCTGAAGAGTTTGCAGAGAACAGGGAACACTCACACACTGTTGGTGGGAGTGTAAACTAGTTAAGCCATTGTGGAAAGCAGTATGGGGTTTCTTTAAAGAGCTAAAAGCAGAACTACTACTTGATCCAGGAATCCCATTCCCAGGTTTATACCCAGAGGAATATAAATCATTCTACTACAGGACACATGCACATGTACATGAATGTTCATTGCAGTACTATTCCCAATGGCAAAAATACTATGCAACCATAAAAAAGAATGAGATTATGTCTTTTGCAGGAATACAAATGAAGATGAAAGATATAATCCTTAGCAAACTAATGCAGGCACAGAAAGCCAAATGAGGCAGGTTTTCACTTATAAGTGGGAGCTAAATGATGAGAACACAAGGACACATAGATGGGAACAACACACACTGGGGCCCACTGGAGGGTAGAAGATGGAAGAAGGGAAATGATTAGGAAAAATAACTAATGGATACTAGGCTTAATACTTGGTGATGAAATAGTCTGTACAACAAACCCCTATAGCACATGTTTATCTATGTAACAAACCTGTACATCCTGCACATTTACTCCTGAACTTAAAAACTTTTAAAAATGGTGTGGAAAGATTCAAAATTGTATGTCCTGTATAGCTGTCCCTATGAATCAAGTATTCTGATTCAGAAAACAAAAGATGAACCAAGAGAAAATATAGCATTGTAATATGGTTTGGCTCTGTGTCCCCACCCAAATCTCACCTCCAATTGCAATTTCCATGTTTTGGGGGAGGGGCCTGCTGGGAGGTGATTGAATCATGGGGGTGGACTTCCCTCTTGCTGTCCTTGTGATAGTGAGTGAGTTCTCACAAGATCTGCTTGTTTGAAAGTGTGTGATACTTCTACCTTTGCTCTCTCTGTGTCTCTCCTGCTGTCGTTGAGAAAACATGCCTTGCTTCCCCTTTAACTTCCACCATGATTGCAACTTTCCTGAGACCTCCCCAGCCACGTGCAACTGTGAGTTAATTAAACCTTTTTTCTTTATGAATTACTCAGTCTCTGGTAGTTCTTTATAGCACTATGGAAATAGACTAATACACATTGCTTTTAAAAAGAATCAAGTGTCAAACAGAGCAAGAGAATATTGGATGGAACTCCTAGAAACAGGTTTGGAAAGTTACCTATATTTCAGATTAGAACAAGACACTGTGGGCTCTGAAACTGGTAGGTTGTCAAGATGTTTAGGCATTTGTAAAATAATAAAATATTTTCATGTATTTGAGAAGCTGATACAGAAATTAAGGAAAAATAGTAATTAATAGAACATTTTAAAAAAGAAATAGTTATTAACTCCAGAAACAACAATGATACATTAGTTATTGAGAATGGAGAGATTAATTCAAAAATGAATTTATCTTCACCAAAGGTTATCTAGAAAAGAATGTATAAATGTACTGCATATATATTTATAAACATATATAATATATAGTTTATTTATATATACATATAGATGTTTAGTTAGAAGAACAAAAAGAAGATGCAAAAAACGAAAGGTATATACTGTTTAACTTTTTATCATGTAATTTCACAGGAATGTAATTTCATACACAGACACTATTTTCCAAGCAATCATTCCAATCACAGAAATTATAGCTTATATTGCAGGTTTTAAGACAGTATAGATGAAAAAGTGTAACTTACAATTGCAGAATTATTTTCCTTTACAAGTAAAGCAAAATGTCACAAAAAGGTATGTCTTCCACCATATATATACATGGTTAAATTTGGTGTTATTAGGCCCTTGTGTTTAATTGATACAATTGATCATCTATTTTAGCATCAAAATATATAAAATAGATCATTGAAAGCTTTTGTTCAGTTACCATTTTCTTATTACAGAAAGGCATTTCAAATAATATCATTGGTACAATTTAAAAATCTATAATACCAGGGTGACTGAGCCCTGAGTATGAATTTTTGTCTTGGTTGTCTTCTTTGTATATTAACACTTGACATAAGAAAACATATAAGAGACACTTAAAATAAATTAAAAGCCTAAGTAAACGGGAGTAATAAAGTTTTATACATTGGAAGACACATATTGGAAAAACGATCATATTTTAAGGATGTCAATTTTTCAGTAATTTGATGCATTCATCAAAATCCCAACAGGATTGTGTATGTGCATGTAGCATCCTCTTCCACATTTAAGGATCTTTATGATTGATTACATTGGGACCACCTAGATAATTGAGACTACTCTCTCTATTTTCATGTTGACTGATAAGCAACCTTAATTTCCTCTGTATTATAATATATCCATACATCAAAATACCTTACAGCAATCAAAAAGAATGAACTACTTGAAACAACAACACTATGATTAAGGCATATATGAAATTAATGAATAGGTTCTAGGAAAAAAGACTGCATACTGTGTGGATTTCATTTACATAAAGTTCAAAATCTGTCAGAACAAATCAAAATACTACAACTCAAAATAGTATTTAATTTTGATAGAACTTTTAGTTGGGAGGAAGAATAAAAAAGATGCGAGGTTTTTGAGAATATAAATCCATTTAAGGTTCTAAAACCAGTTAATGTTCCAAATCATTCCAAATCTAAATATTAATTAAATGTAAACTATTCAGTTAGGTATTATACCTCAAAAGTAGTTTTATATAATTTCATGCAACCCTAAACAATGTGAAATACTAGTTTTATCTTGAGTTTTCAGAGGTGATCTAACCTAACACAGGAAATGAGAGTCTTAAAATATGTGTAGATATAAAAATACATTCAAAAACAGCTTAATGACTATTTTTAATTTTTTAGTTTATTATACATTAATTTCTACAACACTAAAAATAGAATATAAATTTGGTTCACACCAAATTCTTTTTTCTTTCATATCTATATGTTTCTGATGAATTATTCTTTTTCCATTGCTGCTGTAACTAATTATTACGCATTTAGTAACAAGAATTTGTTGTTTTACAGTCTGTAGGTCAGAAATCTCACATGAATTAATCTCTCATCTCACGGAACTAAAAACCAATGTGTTAGTAGGGCATTTTTTTTCTCCAAGGGGCTCTGAAGGAGAAACTGATTTCTTACTTTTCCCAGCTTTCGGACACAGCCTGCATTACCTTGACTCCTGGCCTTTTTGATTGTCTAAGCTAGCAATATCCAGTGGTCTTTCTCTCATTGCATCACTCAAACACTGAAACTTCTCTCCTATTTTGCCTTTAAAAGCCTTGTGATTGTTGGGTCCACCTGGATAATCCAAAATAATCTCTCCATATTAAATTCATCTGATTAGCAACCTTAATTCCTTCTGTCACATTAATCCTTCTTTGCCATATGATGTAATATATTAACACATTCCAGAATTAGGATGTGGACAGATGCCAACATCTTAACGGGAATTTCTTATTCTGCCTATCATATTGTGTATGAAAGGTTCCTTCTTGAAATTTAAGTCTAGAATACAAAAGATGCAGTGTGTCCTAGTTAATTTACAAAATCTAATTTATAGTAACTCTGGCTTCTCTCTCTGTCTCAGTTTTTTTGTTGACCTGTGCTTGTGGAAGACAAACTGCACTGTAAAATTTTTACATGTACCACTCTGACTTTTTAACTTAAAAGTATTTAAACACATTGAGTAAAAGAATAAAAGATCTTAATGTATCTGGCTAGGAAGGCCAATTTTGACCTTTATATTTCTGCTTTCGTGTTTAACAATTGTTCATTGAGATTTTTCCCTTTTTCCAGTTTCCCTTGTTTTCAATAAATGGTTCACAAATACTGTTAATCAGAAAAAAATCCTACAGGTATTATGAAAATGTAATCATATGTCAAAGGCCTTTTTTTGTAAAAATAAAAATCTATTACTTATATAAAACGTTAATAATGTTTTTAATACTAGATAATTTCATTCAATAAATGGTTCACAAATACTGTAAATTAGAAAAAAATCCTACTGTATTATGAAAACATACTGATATTTCAAAGGCCTTTTTTGTAAAAATAAAAAATCTATTACTTATATAAAATTGCATTAATAATATTTTTAATACTAGATAATTTCATTCAGGTGTTTTTGATTAAAAAATATGTCTCCTGAAGTTCACTTAAAAGTATTCATTTCTTGAAAACCAGACACTTGCTACTCTGAAATTAAACTTTTATTTCTAATTTTAGTTGATTTTTACTCAGTTCCAACCCAGAATTGTCTGAAGTTTCTCAATGAAAAGAGGTATTGAAGATGAGACAAAAGAGGATTAAATAGTTCTACATTATAAGGCTCTACATTATAGAAAACCCTATAATAAAGAAGTTCTCTGTCTACATAATTATCCTGGAACTATTATTACCAAAAGGGCTGAATAATGTTAATGTTGGCAACACTGAACAGCAGCACGTGGACCTGACTCACAGAAATAGCTATGATTCTTTGAAAATAATAAGTAAATCCTCCAACTTGCTTGCTAAGTAACACTCTGGTTTTTGAGAAAAAATAACTTACCTTTTGTCAACTAAGAATATGTTTGTGTGTAAGTGCGTGTGTGTGTATATATATATAATCTATGTGTGCATGTATGTGTATGTATGTCTGTGTGTGTACTGATATACACAAACACATGTATATAGTGGGGCAATAATTTCGGCATAAGAAATTAAATAACGATCTAATAATAGTGGGAAGAAATTTTACTCCATGATTTGTTATTTGTTGCTTTTTTCCTTTCATATTGTTCACTCTGAGGTGTAAATTTAAAAAAATCTAAGTTTTGTATCTTTCAATTTTTTACCTGTTCTATTATTTTAATACTTACCAAGGCAAATATATATTACATAGACTTTACTACCAGCACATTACACTAAGAGTTTTTCTTTTTATAGGTTTATATGTTTTACTTGGTAAGTAGATTTTCTTAGATCCTTTATAGCAGAAGGTAGAGGATCTGTTTAAGGATACTAGAATACCTTTTCTGCTTTCCTCACAAATCCTTTCCATAACTGCAAAAAAAAAAAATGTGTGTTTTTGCTGATAGTAAAGAGTTTCTATTGTTAACATTTCACTGAAAAGTAATAGATTATTAATGTCAGTTCTTTTAGAAGAACGATAAAAGGGCAGCTTCTTAGCCAGAAATCATCAACTTTTTGGAGCTTGGAGGGAATTCACCAGGCATAGTCAAGTATCACTGTTGTAGGACTTTTTCCTTAGTTCAGCTGAGAGCCAGGTTCTTCTGCTGAGGTTAGGTTTTCAGACAATTTGAAAAGTGAGAAAAAAAAAGAAATTTATTGGGGGAAAAAGGGGGAAACAGGGACACTTTGCAAAGCCAGAGTCCTGCAAGTGAACTTCCTGCCTGGCAGACTGAATCCCAGGTGCCACCCAGAAAGAGGAGGGGCCAGGCTCCTCCTCACTGCAAATGGCATGAGCCAGTGTGCACTCTTCCCAATGTGAAGGCTGGTCGGGGGTTCTCAGTAACCCTTTTATACTCGGCTGTCTCTTTCCCCAATCTAAAGAAGTACATCTAACTGCCATTAGAATAAACGTAAGGATAAGGACAAATATCGATCTTAACTGCTTCCTGCTGACAGAGGGTACTGTTTCAGGCAGATGGCAGTAAGATCTCCCTCAGAGGCCTATCTAAGGGTGCTGGCAAAAGGGGTTATCTGAGTCTCTGGTTGCATGACTGTTTGGAGTCTGATGGCATGAAGGCAAGAACAGACAAACTGAGTTATTGGAAAACATGTATCAAAGTGAAATTAGGGGAAAGGTAAGGAAAGATAAAAAATTCCAAGGTCTTTTACCAGTTTTCACAGGGAGAGAGAGGCCAAAAGCCCAACTGGTAAAAAATACTTTACCCTTTTGCTGGCATATTGGGCTTCTGGGTTCCCTTCCCCTGAGACCAGTCCTAAACCAACCAGTTTAAGGTTTGGGAAATTAATTCTTTCCAGTTTGAGGATGCATCTGAAGGGAGTGTCCTGTATTACAAAGACACAATTACCTATTAGCGAAGAGAGGACAGAGGAGGAGAAAGGAAAAATTAAGCCACTTCTTAACGGAGTCCCAGAGATTCAGGATGCATTTGAAAGGGCTACAGTCTGAAGAAGAATGGCTACCATCTAGAAAGAGGGGAGAGAGCATCTTTGGTTCCCTTCTCTTCCTGGGAGATAGCCAGGGTACATGAGGGAGAGAATAAAGAGTATCTTCTTTCCCTCTTCCATCCTTGTATGCCTGAGTCCTGGAAACTTTGGCAGGTGCCACCATGGGTCCCAAAGTGGCTCGCACCCATGAAGAATGGAGGGCCCAGAGAATAGGAATTATCTGTTCTCACCTATGTTTCTATCTCACCTAATGACAGTAGCCTCGGAGTTCCCTAGACCTCATTTATGCCATGGATATTAGCACAGCCTTTAGCCACCAAATGAGAGGCTTCGTTTAATTGGCAGGAATTAGCCATGCTCACTTGTGCTGTACCTTTTATCCTCTGTTATTGTCTATCCCTGGATCCTTTAGATCCAGTCTGTCTTCCTAGGGCTTTGATCCAAAGCTTAGAAATTAGTTTGAGATTAAAATGTGTCTTGGAGGGAGGGTTGCATGGGTTCCTTATCATAAGTCAAATGATAAGCTGAAACTGTGGAATTGAGTCCTCCTCCAACAAGGAAGAGAAAAGGATGTCTTGTGACACACGCAGGAAACTGGTGGCTATAGTTAGGCTTGCTAGGATTTGGGGGCATGATGCTTGGTTTTAGTCAGCTCCCTTGGCCTTACTTTCCCAAAAAGGGAAACTCTGAGTTATGGACATTCTATTTATTCCCATTATCTGGCAGGATTTGCAGCATAATTGATCAGAACTAGAATATTGATCCAGACTTTTACCTTACCCATCCCCTTTTGTTCTTTCTGAGCTGCAGCCAGAGACTGATGGTTGGCTTACAGGAACAAGGAGAGTTAGTCTAACAATGTAAGCAAAACCTTAAAAACTACTAATGAGTTTAGAATGTAATGTCAAATGTCTGATAACTTTTAAAACGTAATTTCTCTCTCTCCAGTCCTCATTTTTGTTAAGAAAACAAATCATCAATAATTTTGAAGAAAACAAAAATCAATAAATTTGTGAACAATTTAAAATAGACTTTAGTCTTATATTTGGCCTGATTATTTGCATAAAATGCAGCAAGAATATTTCTACATAGGCCTTTTGGATTGGCTTTCGTGGAACTCTATTCCACAAGGAGTCTCAGATAAGAACTTTTAAAGCCCAGCCCAGCCATAGGTTTGTATCCTCAAAAACCTGCAAATTGGATGATCCTCTTCTCTTAAGTTTCCACGATAAACTTAGAGCTCCTGGACCTGTCAGAAAGTGACATTCTTTACTGATTGAAGGTAAGGAACTCCATATAGGGCTTGTGTAGGCAAGGGAATGAGGCCAGTCTCCCCATGGAGCTTTTATAGGCTCTGTAAGTTGAGATTGACTCCTTAAACGTAAGCATAGCTTTCCAGTCCAAGTCTTGGTAAAATGACCAGTTTCTCAAATTGTGTCCTGTTGAAAAAGAAAAGTTGATTCTTATTGCACTGATTCAAACAACTATATTGCCATAAGTTAAGAATACTCACAGATAGTTTTCAAATTCTAGAGGAACCAGACAGAGAGAATTAAATATGCTCCAAATTTTGTTCATAGCAGTATACCTTGCTTAATTATTAAAGGCCATAAATAGTTCAAAATAAGTTTCCTTGATTCAAAAAAACAAAATGAGAAAAAGCAATATTTCAAGCAAAAGTCAAAAAGATTTGCTTCAGTGTCCTGAGTTTAGCTCATTTAGTTAACATTTTTTTTGCTTGATATTCATGAACATTTTAGCTGTTCATCAGTCATGTACATTTTCCTTTATTCCAATGTCACAATCTCCAGAGTTATCAGAAGCCTGTCTTGAGAGCACCTGTCAAAGTTCTATAGTTTATTATAAACCATCTTTTTGAAAAGGATTAAAACAAGACAATTGTCTGTTAATAGAAATATGAATATGGTAATTATGTTAGAAACATAATTGACAAAGTTTGATTATCTTCATGCTTACAATAACTTAATGTAATAACCTTAATTATGATTGATAGCATATACACAAACATTAGAATTTTAGAAATCCCATACAATTTTGGAACATATATTAGCATTATTCACAAAAAATAACCTAAAGAAGATTGACCATTGTTTTGGCAATCCTAAGTACATCTTCTAAAAGGAAAAGAAAACTGGTTTAAAAGTTAACTACTATCTGGATGAAGGAGAAAAAAGGATACCTGGGGAAAGAACCTCTTATTCTGATGCAAATGATTCCTCCACCAGGGATAGAAGCTTATATACTGTCCCATGGAGCTGAACCAGTTGGCAAGGGAAGGGGAAGATGCAGTGGACACAAGGCCTTCCCCAGACCCAGCTGGGCGTGGGCGGAGGAAGAGAGGAGACCCCGCTTGCCTGTCAGCCCCGCAAAAGTAAGGAAAAGGCCATGGAAAGACCCACAACACCCAGGAGCAACAGGGGTGGGGACATGGTTTTCTCTCCCTTAGAAAATAGGATGAAAAGGCTTAGAAGGGACAGTGAGAGGTTTTGAGTCCACATTTCACCCACCCCTTCTCAAGCCGCAATTTCTGGGTACAAAAGCTGTTGTAGAACTTTTTCCTTAGTTCACCTAAGAGTCAGGTTCTTGTTTCATGGCCGTGAGAGAGGTTGGGCTTGCAAGACACTTTGGAGAGTGATGAATAAATGGAATTTACTGGGCAGAAAGGGGAAACACAAAGGAAACAGAGTCCTGCCAGTGAACTTCCTGCGTGGCATATTGAATCCCAGGTTCCATCCAAGAAGGGCCAAGCTCCTCCTCGCTGCAAACTGCAGGAACTTCCTGAGGCTCCATCCCAGTGCACTCTTCTCTCCATGCACAAGATGGTTGGGAGTTCTCTGGTGATCCCTTCACACTCTGCTGTCTCATCACAGGCTGCTGTTTTACCTTCTACAAACCTTGAGGAAACTGCAAGGCTGATCTCCCCCTGGCAATACGTTGCATTGCTTCCTGTTGGGTGGGTTCATCTCCATGCAGCAATGTTATCTTCTTTACATCTCTCTAGCTGGATCTCTCTATCATTATTCTGCTACTGCTGCTGACCATGCAATGATTTCAAGAGCACTCTAATGAATTGTTCTGCAGTGTAAAAAAATCCAGTCATTTGATGGAGTGTAAGTAAGTAAGTCTGGGTTATAAAAATGAAGGTGGGATGTGTTATATTCAGTTATTCACTGAAAGAAATGAGCAAGTCTTTCTGGTCTAGGAAATGTGTGATAAGAGATTGTTCTGTAATATTAGAAAATAAGGACTATGTTTTCTCACATGTTAAAAACTCCAGCCCATATTAGGTGAGAGGTGTCAGCTTCATAAAGAATCCAAGAAATAACTTATTTTGTTTCTCATATTTTTATTCTACAAACTCATGAAACATGCTAGTCATTTCACTTTGAAAGTACATATCCAATACCACATTTGGTTTGAATAATTTCTGTGCATATTTAATGTTTATCAAAATATTGTATTTTAAGCAGACTTCTATAAATCCTCAAATTATTTTTCCCATTAGATTACTGTAATCAACACTTGCTAATATATTGAATGAGCTCTCTTTAAATATTTTTAGTTCTCATTGCAATAATAAATACATTAATCATTCACTCATTTTTTCTACACGATATTGGTTGACCACCCATAATTTGTCAGACACTATTACAATTTATGGTAATGTCACAGTGAGCCAAACAAATTGTTCCTGTACTTAAAATATTAAATTCCAGTGTGGAAAGGAAACAAGTATTTGCCAAATGTTAATAAGTGACATTGAGAAAAATAAAGCACGGCAGGGGTAGGGAGCCTGTTGATTCGGATTGATATGTTTACATAGGATAGTCTTGGTAGATTTCACTGACAGGGAGATATGAACCCAGACCTAAAATAAATGAGGGGATGAGTTATGTGGCTTGCTTGTGGTAAGTACGTTCCATGGAGAGAAAACAGCAAAGGTCTGACTCACAACTGAGAGGGTGCATGCATGCTTTAGAAACATTGACAAATTCAGTGTGGGAACTAGATGGAGGGGAAAACTCTTTGGAGATGAGGCTTGAGTGTGGAGAGTTTTTGGTAAGTACCCCTATAAAATTTGAAAGTTTATGGCTCTTCTTAATTATATGAATTGCCTTAAAAATGGGAAGTAAAAATATTAGACAATGAGAAAATATTTAGGATCAAATGAGAGATTAGCAGCTCAAAAACATAAGATATTTCGTATGTTATACGTAGCAGTAAAAATCACAGTAATATAGGTAGAACGTAACATTATTATGTGGCATTTGATATACTGATAGTTCTAACTGTTGCAATCAGGCATCAAAGGAAATGAGAACAGCCAGATTAAAAGAGGATAAAAAACCTGATTTATTCACAGAGTATATTATTGGGCATTTAGAAAATCTTGATGCATCTTAATGAAAAGCCACTAGAAATGAGTAAATTTAACAAGATTGCAAAATACAAGATTATTTTAAAAATCATTATTTCTATATACTGCTAGCAATAAAAAATTGGCAAAAATAATATCAAGCAAACATACCATAAACAATACTCAAAACATAAAATATTTAAAAATAATTTTAACAAAATGTGTGCTAAATCGATTCACTGAAAACTATAATATTTTGAAATACAATGTTAAAATGCTTACCTAAATACATGGAGAGAGATACCTCATTAATGGATTAGAATATGCCACATTAATAGATTAGAAGATACCACATTAATAGATTAGGAGATACCACATTAATAGATTAAAAGATACCACATTAATACCACTTAATCAATAATATTAAGAAGCCAGTTCTCTTCGAATCTATCTACAGGCTTAACACAGTACCAACAACTTTTTCAACAGGTTATTTTATAATTAGAAATTGACTATGTCATTCTAATATTTATATGTAAAAAAAATACCTTTTACAAAATAATTCATTTTGACAATTCGTATCTTACTTGAAGACATACTGGATAAAGGTATAGCAATCAAGGCAGTGTGGTATTGACATTCACAGAAGGGGAAATTATATAGATCTATGGAACAGATTAGAACATAAGTAGATTTCTGCAGCTTATTCTCCATCTTAAGGGGAAATCATTTAGTCTTTCACTATTAAGCAAAATGATAGTTCTAGTTTTTATACAGCTGTTCTTTATGAGATTCAGAAATTTAATTTGCATTGCTAGTTTGCCAAACTTTTAAGGTGAATGAGTGTTAAAGTAGTCAATTGTTTCCATCTACTAATATGGGCATCTAATTTCTCCCCTTTATTTTTTAATATGGTAAATTACATTGAATTGTTTTATAGTAAACCAAAACTTGATTTATTTGAATAAACCCCACTTGGACATGATGCATTATTTATTTCATATGCCTGGATTTCTTTTGCTAATATATTTTCATTTGTGGTGAAGCTCATGAATATCATAGTTCTGTAGTTTGCCTTTCTTGTGATGATTTTGTCTGTTGAGAGAAATATTAGTCTTATATTATGAATTGAGAAATAATTTTTCTCTATTTCTGAAGTTTGTATAGAATTACTATAACTTTTCCTTAAATGTTTGATGGAATTTTTATTGGTGAAACCATCTGTGAATGCAGTTTTCTCTGTGGAAAATTGTTAAGTTGTAAATTCAATTTATTTAATAGATACAAAATTACTTAGATTTTCTATTTCTTCTTACATTTTATTGGTAAGATATGCAAATTTCAAATAATTTGCCTACTTCATCTTTGCCAGGGGTCAGAAAAATTTTCTGTGAAGGGCCAAATAGTAAATGTTTCAGCTTTGTAGGCCAAGAGTCAACATCAAGATTGTTAACTTTATTTTATAAATATTTATATGTATATTATAAATATATATTTATGTTTATAATATATAAGTATAACATAAATATATAAATATTCATGTAATAAAAATAAATTTCATAAATAGTAACCATAAGGTATATTTTTAGATAATACAGATCGACTACACTGGGTAATACAGGTCAATGAATGAGAATAATTAATTTTTTTGTGGGATTACATTTCAGTTACTTGGAGTTGAACCTGAAACACTGTACAGTTACAACTGTTTCACTGAAATCTGTAGTATGCAGAAGAGCAGTGTAATACAATGAACTATAAAGTCTGTATAGAAGTCATTCAACTCTTCCATTGGAGATTGAAAGTAGTTATCATTTATACATATATATATATATATATATATGTTATGTGTGGCTATATTACAATGAAACTTTATTCATGGGTACTGTTGTGAATTTCATGTTTATGTAATTTCCACATCTCAAATATTATTCTTCTATTGATTGTAGTCCATGAGCTAATATACAAAATAGGCAATGGGAAGAATTTGCCCATGGGATGTGGTTTGCTGACCCTTGCTCTAGGTTGTCAAAATTACTGACATATGTATGTTTTTAACATTGCCTTATAAATGTCTTAGCATCTGTGGTTTCTCTGGTGGTGATATGTCTTTCCACCTTAATATTAACAATGAATGTGCTGTTTTCAAAAGAATCATCTGAATGAATGTGAAATACAGTTTTTAGAATGTTTAATTTTTCATAAATATTTTAAAGCAAAATAAATTTGATTTTTTAAGTGTTTGGTTTTTGGAAAGATATTTTCAATAAATTGAGTAACAAATAAAACACACATTTTAGTAGTTATTTATTTCCATGGACAGAACCCTGTAGGAATTAAAGAACATTGCAATAGGAAAATTCCACAACAATCCAAGTGGCATGAGATAAGGTCATGTGCTGTGGCAATGGAAGATTTAATGTAGAGATGAAAACAATTTTCAGGATTATTTTAGAGGTATATCAGGAATAAAAGGGGTATCTAATATGTAAAGTTAATAAGAGCACTTAGAGTGTATGACCAAAAATTTAAAAAGGCATACAAAATCTTGAATTGAAATTAAATTAGCAACTAAACTACAAATTCGTGAGAGGAATTAATTTTATCTAGAAAATAAAAGGGATGCACCCCATAAAAATCTCTTTATTCCCTCTGATAAAGGAATTAATTTGATATTTTAAATCAAGTTCTTACATATAAAACCACATTGATAGCATTACTTAAGCTAGTCATGTTCATTAATCTCTTAAACGTGGTGGTTTACTATAACTTCATAACATTGTAAAGATTTAACAATCTATGTTAATGCTTATTTTGGACAAACATTTCAATATTATATCTTAATAAAAGCAGTGTTTCTCCAAGGAAATAAAATTTCATAATTATTTTCATATAAATTCATTAAAGCTTAATGATTTCTGAGTGTAAAACATACATTAATCAAATATTTTATAGTTATTATAAAAATTCTTGTTTGAGTCTATAACCTTCAAATTGCAGTGCATATACTTTGAGTTTAAATAACTTTTCCAGATGTTAGATATGTCAGAGATAGTTTTCCATTTTAGAAATTAGGCATGTGAAACACTAAGTGCCTGATGATTAAACCAGGATATTATAGCACAATTAAATGCTCTGGATTTCTAAGAATGTACTCTAGCCGCTCATTGTTTTCTTTCACTTTGCTTTGTCACATTTCATTTGACCTTACAAGTAAATTTCATCAAGGTAATTATTTCTAGTCTAATTTAACATAGCATGCACAGTCTAGGGATTATATATCTACATTTTCGATTAGCTATTGAAGCTCTTAATCTTCTTCATTTTCACTTTTGTTCATTACATTCTAATTCTCGAAAAATATAGGCTAATGTTCTTTTTTTCTGTGATTTAAAAATGTAAATGTCTCTAAAAATATAACATACATTTTTTGAAGTTTGTCATAATTGTATTTGAATAGAAAACCTGACCTGAATGAGGCTATTTAAGTCTTTATTTACCCCAATTAGTGTGAATACTCACATATTTTATTTAAGTCATATGATTATAGAGTGTTGTGTCAGAATTTGTCATGGTTGTTTAGTAATAATCAATATATGTACTCTAATACTTTTCTAAAATCTGGAAAATAATATTAAATCCAAAACATATCTCTCCTCATGTGGTTTGAGCAATGAATTTATAGACTCATACAATCAAAGAGATCCACAATCTGTGCACAGAGCACAGATTTTGATTCCTTGCTGAGAGTTTCTCTATCTGACCTGGGTTTATTTGGCTTCTTCCTAATCTCTTAAAATACTTCACTCATGTTTAAAATCTTGTATCCTCACCAATTACTTATTCTAATATTTTATTCTTCTGAATTTAGTACCTTATGCCAAACTACTGATAATGCTCCAAGGTATCCAATGTCTGAAATCATGTTTTTCTTTTTTTTTTTTTCCAGAGAAAGTTATTCAGTGGCATACCATTGTTTACTTATCATCAAATTCCCCCAGTGTTCATTCTACTTTCATTTTAATGGTGATATCCTCCGGTTATACCTGCCTTTGCAGAGTTCCTTCATTCATTCATTTATAAGTTCTTCTGAGAAAATAAGCTATAATCTAAAGGAAGAGTAAGAATTAGGATGAAGGTTAACTTTTATGCAGCTAAGCTTTTCTGGGCAATTGAGCATTATCTGTAAAGTTCCTAAGAAAATAATTATTTTGGTAGCTTGATTAACAGTGAAAGAATGATAATGTGATTAAAATATATGAACTAAGATTGGGCATAGGAAAAATATAAAGTTAGAAAAATAGGCAGGGACTAATTATTTCAAGTTCTTGTGAAATGTAAAAACTGTAATTTTTATTCCAAGAGAAATGGGTGACCATGAAAATTTTTAAGATGATAAAGAATACAGTCAAATATACATTGTGATAAACAATATGGTGGCTACACAAAGACTTGGTCAGAGAGGTGCAACAATGGATGTGACCAGTATAAAAGCTATTGATCTAATTTAGGTAAGAACTAATGATAGTTTGGACAAGAACATGATATGAATCAGGATAACAGTTATGTATATACACACACTATATATATATTTAGGTATAAAGATTTGTAACAGGTTTGTCTTTTTTTAAGTTAGTTTCTGGCTTTATTCATAGGAATGTTGGGGAAGTTCAACACTGAGAAATAAATTTATGTTAGTGATATCAAAGGAAAATTGTACTGACCAAGTTAAACTAGAAAGGAAGCCTTTATTTAAATCTATTGCAATGGGGGAGAGAGATTGAATGGAAAAACCATTGGAACAAAAGTCCAGAGAGATTTTAAGTGCTGGGATGAACTAATGGAAAAATATTCAAGGATGTTACACAAGAAGTTGGTCAACGTGTTAGGTAATTTGTGTTTGTAAATTGGCCTTATTAAAATCCTACAGATACTGGGAAATGGGGCCACTATCTTTCCTGATGATTAGATTTTAAAGGATATCTCACAGATACTAGAGAAAGACATTCCTGGATTGTAAAACTGTCAAAACTGTGGGAGAATATTTACACCTCAAAGGGACTGAGAAAGAAAATACAGTTACAAGTTTTACAAAATAAATAAGAAAGTGGAGCTCAGGTGCCTACAGTTAGAAATAAACTTTTCTAACATTTAGTCAAGCTGATGGGAACATTCAGGTCTTTTCCAATGGGTAGTGAGAAAATTCAGGTTAAATAATCTGTAGGTCCTGAAGAAGTCAAAGGTGATTGTGTTCGGGATTCTGTAAAGCAAGCTTGTAGAAACTATTTGTGGTCAGAAAGGGAAATGCTGGTTTGAAAGTATAAAATTCGCCACTATGGATAGGTTTGAGCATAAATATGGTGATAGAGGAAAACTTATTGAAAATAAGCCATTGGTAAACTGAGGAGTAAGTTATCTAGTGGAAGCGTGAAATTTGTGTTTATTTGCAGGTAGCAAATAAACACAAAATCTAGGTTACCAGGACTTCAATAAATTAACAAGAGTGCCTGGAATATTAGTAGATGATGTCAAAAGGAAAAGAGAAAGAATGTTCTAAAAAATGATAGTAAGCCTCAAAACAAAAGTTTTTTATAGGGGAACAGAGTCTGGCAGCAGCAGAGCAGGCTGCCATTTCTGAAGTATATGGTAAAAGGAAACAATGAAGAATCAGCACTTCAAGGTCATAAGGGAGAGTGTCTTCAACAAAACATTTGGTTTTACTTAAAGGAAAAAGGTAGATGTGAAAAGAGACTTATGGTTTAAACTACTTGCTAAATATGAGAGACAGCTCCAGAAGGTAAGTGTAAAGGGTTGAGAAATAGAGGAATTGAAAACTGGGTCAATGACAAGAAAGTAAAAAGAATTAGGAAGATAAAAGTGCAAGTGGATGAAAGGTGAAGAATATTGGTTCCTATAATATGGAGGTTGAGAGCCATCGGGAATTCAGCAGTCTTGGGAGTAAGATTAACAATGGAAGTCTTGGAGGGAGATGAGCAATGAACATACATAATAGAATGTTAAGCTTACTCAGGAGCAGTTGTGGACTTAGAGCTTAGAGCCACAGCATACCATTGTCTTGGAGTACAATGAATAAAACCTTGCAGTTGCAGTTTGGCCCATGTGTCCTTAAGTATTAACTTTCTCAGATTTAGTGCATGTCTTTTATGGTTTACAGTTCTTCCCTAAAGGTTTTTCATGTGCGAGAAATAGAATGTAGCCAATAGTCATGTTTCTTAAATGTGACTGATTGGGATATCCTTTTAAACAGACAAGAACATTTTTGTAGGCTTCCCATGTTGATTTAAAATGCATTCATTACCATGTGGCTTAAGTTTGTATACACATAATGGAACCATTTATTGAAATGTTAAATTTTGTTTGTTCTCCCTGTACATTTTCCTTTTTGGATTCTGAATTTTATTCTTTTCCTCTTGGATCTTTGATAAGACTAAGAAAACAAGCTCCTAAAAGATGTGTATTTTGTAAAGTGCTGTTGAAGTTGTGCTACATATCCCATGGGTATAGTAAGGCATTTGAGGGATTGATGCTCTTTGCGAGTAACAAAATAGGGATCAAATGATCTTATGGACTGGACTTTAGGCCAAGGACAGTGGCTCCTTAGAGCATAAGGAGTCTGTGTCCTGATTCCTGGCTGCATGTGTGGAAGATGCATTTTGCACACTTTTACCAAAATTTCCTACAGCTAAGTCTGGCTTAGAAATAGCAAAGCCATAGGAGGTCCTCCTAATTGCTTAACTATTTAAGACATAGGGTCATGAACAAAATTTAAGAGATATGCAAATTATTAAGTAATTTTAGAGTTCATAATAATTAAGATGCTTTTGGAAAACCCAAGTGTAAGATGTCTATTAGGTAACTGGATATAAGGGTCTGGAGTTCACATAATAGATCTGGGATAAACATATATATTTAGAATTTATCGTCATTTAAATAATAATTAAAGAAGGATATAGATATTACTTAAGGAAATAAAGAGAGGAAAAACAGGTTGTTATCAGAGGACAACAAGCACTGAGAGCACGTAAAGAAAAAAAAGAAACATATTAATTCAATTTAGAAGTGGCTAGAAAAGTAGCAGGAAATCCAGAATGGTGTTACTAGAATAAATTAAAGTGAACATATCAAGACACAATTAAAAGTAAAAAGCTAAAGTGTCATCTGGTTTTAAAACAGAAAAATAATAATGTCATTTTTAGTTTTGCTGTAGTACTTGACCATTTCAATGAAGAAGTGGTTGGGTAATGAAATGAAGGAAAGAAAGAGTGAAGTATTTTAGGAATTAATTAGAAGTGTGGACAGGGAAAACTCAAGTGGAAAACAAATTTCTTAAAGGATGTGGAGATATAGGCTGATACCTAGAATAAGGTACATAACATAGAAATTATCTGTTTTTTTTCACAAAATGTGCAAGAAAACGTATTTAAATGTTAATGTGAAGAGCCGGTAGTAATAGATATCAGATAATAAAGAACCTGGGGCTGGGCACGGTGGCTCATGCCTATAATCTCAGCATTTTGGGAGGCCGAGGCAAGCGGATGACCTGAGGTCAGGAGTTCAAGACCAGCCTGGCCAACATGACGATACCCTGTCTCTACTAAAAATACAAAAAGTAGCCAGGTGATGATGCATACCTGTAATCCCAGCTACTCGAGAGGCTGAGGTGGGAGAATTGCTTGAACCTGGGAGGCAGAGGTTGCAGTGAGCCGAGATAGGGCCATTGCACTCCAGTCTGGGCAACAGAGCAAGACTCCATCTAAAAAAGAAAAAAAAAGATACTTTGTCAGGCTATCTTTGGTAAAGTGGTAGCTGACTTACATGGTAGGTTTTATCCAGAACATAAGTGGAGAAAGACAAATGTAATTTATTAGATATGAAAAAAGGATGGGTGGACAGATGGATGGAATTTGGGGCATGAAAGGCAATAACTCTCTATATGGGCACGGAGGAATGATTATATGTGTGATAGATTCTACATTCTCAGTAAATCAGAGATCATCTATTCAGAGTGAGGAGAGGTGGTAGGTTTAGAGAGTGGAGTAAATGAAGGTTTGAAAGAGCTCTGGAAAATAATGGTAGATTAAACATATTTGGAAAACAGTACAATTGCCTGGTAGCTCTAAAAGACCATGGAGGCTGAACCTGAAAATTTCTGATGTTAAAAATCCACTGTATATTCAATGAAATTTTTCTTTGGTGAGGTTCAGTTGCCTTGGTAAAGGGGTGTGAAAATAGCGTGTATTTTAGTTACCATGAACTGGCAGTTTTACCTACTGCAGTTGTGACTATAGACAGAGGCTTAGTTGAAGTGATTTATATGAAGAGTAGCCTGTATAGGAAAATAACAATATATAATAGGGTCTAATAGATTGAGAGAAAAAGGTGAAGTTAGAAACTGGACGTTGAACAGGTTAAAGAACACCTGCACAGTGAATGAATAACTGAGGGGAAGAATTGAAAGAAGAGCATTATTGTCAGATATTAATTTTAATTTTAAGATTTCAATACAAAACATTTACTCAAAAATATGTTTTGAGCATTTTTTGTATATAATAAATTGTCCCTAGCATTATAGAAATGAAGATGGGGCAAGTTTTCTGCTATTATGAAGATGAAATTCTAGCCAGGTAGACAGTAACAAAATAAAAGGGTAATTTGTTTTCATAGTTTCTATTATAGAGGTGATTGAGAGTTTAAAAACGACAACAAAAAACTAAATAACAACATTTTTGAGCTCCCTCAGACAGAAATGTTGTTTACAATGACACATAGATAGTATTGTGACATTCTTGTACTGTCCAATTGGGAAAGCCAAGCATCAGCTTATAACACAGGAAGGTACTTTTATAGTTGAACATAATGAGAATTAATCCCTACCATCACCACAGCATTGGCAGGACACAGTATCCTGACCCCGGGCATAGAACTAAGATCAGAAAGCTGTAGGGTTACAAAGATACAAAGAAAAGCCACTCTAAAGCTAGCTGGTAGTATACAGTCAACTGTTTTACAGATATGCTGCAGGCATTCAACCTGCTTACAATGTGATTGCTTTAAAATGTATTCGTGGTGAGTTTTGAGGGTGTTTTTGACAGAGTACATAGGTTTTATAGAAGTGATGGATACTCTCAGTATGTATTTGCATATGAATAAAGTATCAAGGAATAAACTAAAGAGAAGAAACAGAACTTTGAAAATATGCAGAGTAAAGAAATTTTTCTTCATTACATAAAATTAAAAATTTGGGGTAAATCTTTATTAAGAAAATAATTATAAATTATTTTAGAAACAACTTGGATTTGTAAGTTGTCTTTTATAATTTTGTTTCTTTTACCAATATTGCTATGTATTTCTAATTTCATTGTATGTGTTATTCTCAACTCTCTTTATTGACGCCACACATCTCTAAATCTTTTTCATATTATTTTTTAATAAATATCTAAAACACGTCAGTCTCCTGCCTTTTAGTATCCACATTGGGTATTTTAGTTACTCTGGCTGTTTAACAAAATTTCCCAAAACTTTGTAGTATATAACAACTATTTATTACACCGTCAGATTTTTGTAAGTCAGGAATTCAGGCAGCGTATAGTGGGATTGCCTTGTCTCCACTCCACAATGCGCTGGGGCACAGATGCAAGAGCTGATACCTGGAGGCTGGAGTCATCTGATGGCTTGTGCACTCACATGTCTAGTGATTGGTGCTGGCTGTCGGCTAGAGGCCCCATTCCTCTGTTTATGAATTATCTTTATGAGTGCCAATGAGTGCCAATTTGGGCTTTCTCCCAGCATGGTAGATGGTTTCCAGTGGCACATGTGTTGGGAGAGAAAAAGAAAGAGAGAAGAAGAAAGAGACAAGGAAGCCATATCACTTTTTATAACCTAGACTAGTAAGTAATACAGCATCATTTCTACATATTTCTTAAGACACAGAGTTCGTTCCAGATTCAAAGAGAGGACATAAGGCAGATTCCAACTCATTCCTGGAAGATCATGATACTAATAATACTTCTGTGGCCATTTTTGAAAACATGTGATCTACTCAAATGGGTAATTTAAGATTACTCCTTAGAGTAATAGTCCTTAGAGTCAGCACTCCTTAGAGTTTTAAAAGTTTTATTTATTTTAGGTGTCGTAACTGGTTACTTGTGTGTTCAGTGTTCTGAGAGCACAGTGTGGAAATGTATTAATTCTGTCGAGTGGTACTGAGTGTTCTATAGAATAGGTTATAGTGGAGTGGTCTATTTAAGAGAAACTTGGAATTTATTAGATTAAAAAAAAAGTATTTGTTTCATTATACTCTCCATGTGTGTGAGAAAATACACGACCTTCTCAGAGATGGGTTTACTCTAAAGGAAGCTAAGGTTGGAAGTGTCACATGCAAGATCATTAAACTACTATTTAGAAGAACAATTCATTATCTGTTCTTGTTGTGGTTTGTAACTTTAGTCCACAGTCTTTGTATAAATTATTTTTTAAAAAACGATTTATTTGGAAGATGTAAGATAACATAGAAACAGTACTGTTTACTCTAGAAAAGTGAATAAGCAGATATTTTTACTCTCCGGGAAATATAGACCATAGAATCTTTCATAAGCATGTGAGAATTTTCTTTCCCTAGAGAGATAGTTTTTACAAGCAAAATTTCCTTAGGACATCATAGTATCCATGTAATCAAGCGTTGATAAAAATTCTCACATGAAAAAGGAAAAAAAAAAGCAGTGACCATTTGAATATGAGCGAATGATCCTCTGAAATATGTGAAAAATGTGAAAAAATATTAATAAAATCAATGAAACAAAACATTTAATTGAAATTAAACACATATGCAGATACACAATAAGCCTTCCTTCTAATTATTTTAAAATGAATTATTCAGATTTAGTTTATTTTTCTTCTTGTTCACTTTCTCATCTCCCATTTCTTGCTCACCTGGCTTAAAAGGTACTTATTTAAAATTAATTATTGCAATAGAATGGCAGTCCGCAAACATGTTATATTCTTGAAACCTCTAGCACATTTAATATTTTTTAAATAAAATTTATTGATTTTTCTGTAATGTGATAAACCTTTTAGTGTGTCTTTGATATTCAGGTACATTTTTTGAAAATAATAGAGCAGAGTACTAAGCATTAGAGTAGGTTAAAAACCTCTTCTAACTCTTATTGCAAGTAAAAAGTATACATTTTTTCATTTTAAAATACTCTAAAATAATTATTAATCTTTAAAGGTAAAGGATAATATGTGATATTTTCTAAATCATTTGATTAGATAATAACAGTGTTTTGTGGGACACTTAGGTTATCTAGAATCAAGTTTTATATATATATATATATATATATATATCGCCCTCTAAACTCAAGTAAAAATAAATATATATAAAATTTTCTTGAATTGTAATGTTTTATTATTTCAGCATCAATTTTATTAGAAAAAAAATTTGGGTTAAAAGGACAATTAAAATCAAATTTAAACAAATTTTTACAATGATCATTGAGAGTAATTTGTTTAATTATTTTTTTAATATTGTCGATTGATGTGATATACTGTAAAGAAAAGAGAAAACATACACATTTTAAAAATAAACCTCACTTCAAAATTCCATAATGCAGAGATACAAATTATTAACATTTTTCAACTTTAATATACTTAATATTTTAATCTAGTCTTTTATACAATTGAAATTATATTATAAATATATTTTATGTCTTGATTATTTAAAACTGTAACAGCATTCTTGTTTCTAAGAGATTGTATTGTAAATACATTTATGTTCTGATTTTTAAAAACAATATCAATAACATTGTTTTTCAAAAAACATAAAAGGTTTTTGTTTTCTAGCTGTGAATTACTTTATACTATCCCATGATATAGTTTTTTTTTTAATAAACATGAATTTTTTAACATTTTCTTCGGCAGAAAAATGAGAATTATAGAAAACAATGAGTATCATTTAGGTTAGTTTTACAATTTTCTCTGCAGAACTCTAAGTGAACTGAAGAGTCAAAAGGTGATGAAATTAGGAAAGCCTGAAGAGGTGGGTGTCAGGACCGCCACTGATACTTATACGAGATCATAGTAGATTTCATATATTTTATGTTGGGTTTCAGGTGGCATTTTATTTAAATGGAGAATCTTAGGGCACTTTAAAAAGATCAATGATTTACATATGTAGATTCATAGGTAAAAGTTCAGCATAATGTTTTAGTTCTTCTTGCTACTTAATTTTTTGTATCAGTTGTATCCATAATTTTACATACTATATAAATTCCTTAGTCATATCTATATTTTATATATCAAATAATAAATTTTGTAAGCCTTAAAAGATGATTTTCTATTACTTTAGGTATGTATGTGAACTTTTGTCTTTTAAATATACTAATTGAATAGAAGCCTATTCTAACTATTCTATTTCCTAAAGCAGTATTTTTTTAGGTACAAATGACAAATATAATCAAATTTAACCATAAGGAAAGCATTTAGCTGGCCTTTACAAAGACAAAAAAAAAAGTTAACCAAAGTTAAATTCTTAGTTAAATAATAAAAAGAAAGCTAAATATGTAACCAGAGGTAGCATAAATGGCTCAGCTTGCTTGTTCACTATCATGACTATATTGTTTGTTGTTCTCATTCAGAAACATTGAGTCTAAAAAACAAATAGAAAAGTCAACTCACCAAAAGCTGCAACGAAAGAACTGCCTTTGTTTCTCAATCTCTTCTCTCAGAAACTACAAAAGAGAGGAATAATGTCTGATGAGAGAGTTCTCCAAACGTCTACTCAATGCTTTGGGAGTCAGAACAGGAGAGGGAGAAGCTTTGTAACCAGACACTTGTGAAACCTAAAAGCAACTGAAAAGCTATGAGTTAGATTTATGTCAATAAATGAACTTACTTTCCACTGGGAAACAAGTTGACGTAGTACAACTGATAGCTGTTATTAAGAAAACCTAAAACAACAACAAAGCCAACAAATAAAAACAAATAAAAATCTTGTTTTAAGTTGAAGCTTAGTGAGTTATGCTCCACAAAGCCATACAGGATTTCATTTTTATCTATTTCTCCAAACTAATCTCGGCTCTTCTCTGTCTTGCTTAATCTTTTTCTTCAACATTTAAAAAATCTGTTTTTAGAAATTTATGTTTTATATTATTTTCAAACTTACAGAAAATTTGCAAGACAAATACAAGAAGTTCCAATATATTATTTCCCTATATTACACATTGTTTTCATTTTGTACTACTTAGTTTTTCTTTCCATATTTGGCTTTATTGTCTCTGTTCCTCCAAATATTTGTGTGCACTCACATATGCACACATTGTATTTATTTTCTGAACCACTTTAAAAATGTTATAGGTATGGTGCATAGCTGACGACATCCCACATATGCCATTCTTGAGTGTAGACCTCTTTAATAACTTATTTTCAAACAACCTACATAAAAGATAATCAATTCCCTGTAGTTTTTTCCATCTATCCCCACCATCTTCTATTACACACTGAGGTCATGCTTCTTGGTTCATGTAAGAACAGTCTTACAGAAACTTATGTGCTGGAGAAAAGATTGTCAGTTTAAATTGCAAATAGGCCCACATTATGGCTCTGTTTTGCATATTATTTTAATTGATTGATTGATTGATGGGTCTGAAATGAAAATTAAAACTATAAGAATTAGAGATCATAGTTAAGGAAATAGTATTAACACATGAGGACTATGGTTTATGGTGACTGAAACTTTGGTAAATGCTGTTTCAGGAAGAATCTTAGTTGGAAGTACAATTTCGTTAAATAATTTGTATGGTCCAGAAGGAGCATGATAGGCTGCTATTTTTGGCTGGAATATCTTGTGATGTAGTATCAAGTAACATTATTTATGAGCATATATCTTTTAAAAAGTTGTCAATATAACTATCTTCTTTTTATTGTTGCACTTCAGACCTTCAACCTTTGAGCCTTCAAGAGTTGGGTATCCTTAGAAACCACGCATGTCTTTATCCAAAATGACTGATTTTTTTTTATAGATTTGGATTCATATAACATTTTAATGTAGGCAATGAAAAATGGAATCCATGGCGCAGTAGGTCCTTGGCAGACAGAATACCAAATTATTCTTCTGAATTTTTCAACAAATACGTTTGCAGTCACTTGGAAGATAAGATCCAGCTCTACAATTTTTGAATGAATTCTAGATCCTACAGCATAAATATGTAATCCTCATCCCATTTTAGCTAATCTACCAATCAAAAATTTCAGAAATAATGTCAGTAGTATATTATCCATTTTACAATATATTACTGAAACTAAAAGGATGAAACAAATGAGAGAGAGAAGGGAAGATTTAAACCTGTTTACTACTAATACGGGATATACAGACACTGATAAAATGAGTTTTGTTGACTGCTTTGACTGGTTAACCTTGACTAATACCTCAGAATATTGTTGGGAATGGGGTTAGGAAAATAATATGAGACATTGAGGGAACTAGGAACATCTATTATAAATACAGTAAGTAACTAGGAATATATAATATACTGAAAGCTAAGGTAATGATAAATTCCATGAAGCGGAGAGTGATAGATTCCTTAGACAATGATGTAGGGGAAAAAGTAAGGAACTGACAAAGGAAAGACTGGAGATATTTGAAATAAACCAGTTTTGTTTTTCAAATAGATTAGCAATAAGAAAATATATATATACATATATCTATATATATATCTATATATATATATATAGATATATATATCAGTAGCCATTGTGGGCAGTGGTATTAGCTAAATTCCTTTCTACCTCTCTCTTTTTAAAATTCTTATACATTTTGAAAGCCAACAATTCAATGGAAAGGGAGAAAAAGAGAGTACAGCAGCACTGAGAGAGACAGAGAGGTTGTTTGCTAGCAAATATCTGCTTCTAGTTTTACCATTATAAAAGAAAAGGATTCAAGAATAATCAACAGAAATATTAAATCAACACTCTGTTATTGTCATATATAAATAATACTATTGTCCTAGAAAACTGATTTATAGTTGTTAAAATATTTTAAGGACAGATGCATAACATCATTGTGACCCATTTTAACATTAAACTGATTTTCAATATGTGTGACAATTGATTTTCAGCAATAGCTTGTGACAGTATATGCTATGTTTTTAAGAGTCAACATTGACTGGAGTCCACACAAATTAATATTTTCATAGGATCAAAATTATTTTATGGGAACATGAAACTTTTAGGTAAATAAGAATAGTGTATAAAGAGGATATCTGGATTAAGGAACTAGGATAGCAAATATTTATCAAGATATGAAAAAATGAATTCATACTTTACCCCTCCCCCCAAAAAAATCACATTTAAAAGTTTAGAAACTAAATTTCCAAGACGTCAAATTTAAAATATGTTATATATGGTTGTAATATATACTTAAATATAAGCAAAGTATCCCAATAAAATTTAAATCCCTTTGCTTTTTTTGTATCTATAATGGAGTTAAAATATTAGTTTTTCTTCTTTTTCCTCTCTGTACTTTAAATTACATAATTCAGATTTTATATCTATATCTATTTTCTTTACTTTTGGTTTAGCTCTTTCTTAATTCTACCAAAATAATGGAGCACTAGAACCTACGGCTTTTCTATTGTGAGTGGATTGTGCTTTCTTACGCAGACAAATGAATAAAGAAAATCGCTGAATGAATTTCAAGCTCGGTTTTCTTTTAATTTTCTGTGTACTTAAGACATAAACTGAAGTTCATTTAAAGCCTTCTTTGCTGTTTCACTTTATTTATTTGGTATAATAGCAATAAATGTTCTATTTCATCTGTTTTGAGATAGGGAAATAGCACTCAGATTTATAAACTGGAGGTATTTATTATATAAGAGTTGCTTAATATGCCACTGACATATGTACATATGTCATAAAGTGACATATGTACATATGTCATAAAGTGACGTATGTACATATGTCATAAAGTGACATGTGTGCTTTATGTACATATGTCATAAAGTGACATGTGTGCTTTATGTACATATGTCATAAAGTGACATGTGTGCTTTATGTACATATGTCATAAAGTAACATGTGTGCTTTATGTACATATGTCATAAAGTGACATATGTTATTTAGCTGGTGTTATTTAGTATATTAGAGTTAGATAATATAAGACTACCATTTCCTACTAGCTGTAAATATTTTATAAGTTCATAATAGAGGCTTCAAGTAGTACAATATACATATGCATTTGTTATATGATTTTACAACTCAACTCTATAATTTTTCTGGGGATTTTAGTACTTAATTATCAGTGTATTATGGTTATATATAATTTTACAAATATTACAGAATAATAGCAATAAATCATTTTTGAGATGATATACCATAATAAGACTAAAGCATTTATTACCTTCTGGTATATACTTAGGATCCACTTTTATTTATCTGTTTTGTGTTTTATAATTTTCAAAGGTTTATGCATTTTATTTTATATAAGAGCTCACGAGATATCATGATTTAAAGCGTGACACTTCCTCCTTTGCTCATTCTCTCTCTCTCTTGCTACTGTGTAAGATGTACCTTGCTTTCCCTTCGCCTTCTGCTGTGATTGTAAGTTTCCTGAGGCCTCTCCAGCCATGCAGAACTGTGAGTCAATTAAACCTTTTTTCTTCATATATTACCTAGTCCCAAGTAGTATCTTTATAGCAGTGTGAAAACAGGCTAACAGAATAACCTATATAAGGTAGAATTTGTCAGGTTTTCATGCTGTAGAGTAATTCTCCCCTCTACTCCTCTACCTTTTATACTTCCTTCTGTGGAAGGAAGTCACTATGTGCAGCGCACTGTTAAGGAGAGAGTTATTGTGCTTCAACTCATGGAGGCATAATGTCTACAGAAATGATTTGAAATTATTCTAAATAGGTGGTATTAATTTATGTAACCATTTATTTATATTAGTATGAGTTCTCACATATGCATGTTCTATGTTAAATTATACACTAAGACTCAACACTTCTTTACCAATTTTATTCAAAAATTCTTATGTTTTAGCAATTGGAAGCTTTTAGGTTGGCACATGTGTCCATTTGACATACCCTCACCATTATGTTTTTGTTTTGTTTGAGCATTTTCTTACTTTCTGAAACTACAAGACGATCCAAGCTTATCTTGTATATTTCTTGCTCCAGTCCTAGAATCACCATTTATTCAAGGATCTCTGGTTTCTTTTATTAGGGAATGGTAGTAGTAATTAAAATCCAAGAACTAAGTGTCCACTTTGATTTTGCATTTAGGACATCTCAACTGACAGAAAAGAAATGCATGTGTATATGCTAGCCAGTATGTATATATGTAAATATCTACAGGCATACTTCATTTATAGGTATACTTCACTTTATTGCACTTAGCAGATATTGTGGTTTGCACAAATTGAAGACTGTGGCAACCACAGGTCTAGCAAGTCCAGCAAGTCTAAAGGCAGCATTTTTTCCAACAGCATGCTCTAAATTTGTGTATCTGTGTATTGAAAACTTTATTATTATTATTATTATATTTGTTCTAGTAATCTGTGATGACTGATCTTTGATGTTTTCATCGTAATTGTTTTGGGGCACCATAAACCATGCCTATATGAAATTACAAACTTAATTGATAAATGTGTGTGTTCTGACTACCCCGCTGATGGACTGTCCCCCAATCTCTTTCCCTCTACTCAAGCTTTCTTATGCCTTGACGCACAGCAGTATTGAATTTAGATCAACCAGTAGCTCTAAGATGGCTTCTAAATGTTCAAGTGAAAGGAAGAATTTTAGTTAACTCATTTTAAATCTTAAGCTAGAAATAATTCAGTTTAGTGAGGAAGGCATATGGAAAGCCAATATAAGACAGAAAAATAGGCCTCCTGTGTCATTAGCCTAATTGTGAATGCAAAGGAAAAATGCTTGAAGGAAATTAAAAGTGCCACTGTAATGCATACATGAAAAATAAGAAAGTGAGACAAACTTTGTGCTAATATGGAGAAAGATTGAGTGGTCTGGATAGAAGATAAAACCAGCTACAACATTCCCTTAGCCAAAGCCAAATACAGAGTAAGGCTCTAATTCTCTTCAATTCTACAAAGGCTAAGGGAGATGTAGAAGAAAAGTTGGAAGATAGCAGAGATTAGTTAATGAGGTTTAAGAAAAAAGGCCATCTCTGTAATATAAAAGTAAAAGAGAAAGAAGCAAGTGCTGATGAAGTTGCCCCAAGTTATCCAGATGTAGGGAAGATCACTGATGAAGGTGGCTACACTAAACAACATATTCTTATTGTAGATGAAATGGCCTTATATTGGAAGATGATACCATCAAGGACTTTTATAGTTACAGAGGATAAGCCAATGTCTAGCTTCAAAACTTCAAAGGGTAAGCAGACTCTCTTGCTAGAGGCTAATACTGGTAGTGACTTTAAATTAAAACCAATATTCATTTACCATTTCCAAAATCCTACTGCCCTTAACAATTATGCTTTATCTGTGTTCCTTAAATGGAACAACAAAGTATGAATGACGGCACGTCTGTTTAGATATTGTTTCCTGCATATTTTAAGCCCATTGTTCAGAAGAAATAATTTCTTTCAAAATATTTCTGCTTTTTTTTCAAAAAAAGTTTAATAAGGAAATTTTATACACAAAACCAGAGAGTTATGACAGTATAATAAACTCTCTAGTGTCTGTCAGTCAGCTTTAACATTTATCAACATTTTGTCATTTAACTCTCCTACTTCTTTTATTTATCCACTGCCATTCTTTCTTTTTTTTGGAGGGGGGTTGTTGTGAATGCATTCAAAAATGAGGAACTAGAATAATTTAAAGCAAGTATCAGACATCATATTTATCCACCCATAAATAATTTAGTTTATACTAGTTCTAGCTGATAAAGCCCTTTTAAAAACAGCCATTTTATTTTGAACATAATATTGTCATAGCTAAAAAATTTAACATTAATTATTTTTAAAATTTATTGATTATATTTAACTTCTGGGGTACATGTGAAGAACGTGCAGGTTTGTTACATAGGTATACACTGTGCCATGGTGGTTTGCTGCATCCATCACTCCGTCATCTATGTTAGGTATTTCTCCTAATGCTAACCCTCCCCCATCCCCCAACCCACTGCTATCTCTCCCCTAGCCTCCCCACCCCCAACATTAATTCTTTAATTTTTCTAATCACAAGTCTGTGTACAATTGTCGTTATTACTTCAAGAATGACATTTTAAAATTGGCTTTTTGAAAATCAGAATTCAAAATAAAGTAATGCATGATATTTTTCTTAAGAAAAATGCCATTTGTTTGTCAAAAAAAAAAAAACCATGTATTAGTTTCCCTGAAGAATTTCTCATATTCAGGATTTGGTGGTTATAACTTTATGCTGTCATTTAAGAAAGTCCATTCTCAAGTTAGGTTTGGTGGCTCATGTCTGTAATCCCAGCATTTTGGGAGGCAGAGGCAGGTGTATTGCTAGAGTCCAGCAGATCAAAACCAGCCTGGGAAACATAAACAAGACTCTGATTCTACTTAAAATTTAAAAAAAAAAAAAGTGGTGCATGGTGGTGGGTACCTGTAGTCCCAGTTACTTGGGTGTCTGAGGTAGGAGAATCACCTGAGCCTAGGAGGTGAGGCTGCAGTGAGCCAAGATGGTGCTACTGCACTTCTACTGCCTGTGCAACCAGAGCGAGACCCTGTCTCAAAAAATAAAGAAATAAACAAACAAAAAAGTCCGTTATCAAATTTTCAATAAAGATTTTAGATCTTTACTGAAAGAAAAAAAAAACCTCGATCTATAATTCAGTCTCTAGTTAGATCTAGTTTGATACAGAGGTTGAATTAAATAAGTTCAGATATGACTTTGTTTTTTTTTAAAGGAATAATACACATTGCTGTATGCTTACTGTTGCATCATACAAGAGGCAAACAATGCCCAATTATGTCTTTATAATAATACAGCAGGATTGTGTTTTCATAGCATTTTATTCTATTCTTTGTTTCTATGTATTCAAATTTTTATTTTGATTTCACATATAAAAGTATTTGTCGTTCTGTCTTGTGTATTTCACTTAACATAGTGTATATTGTCACAATAGGAATGATTTTCTTCTTTTTAAGGCTAAATAATATTCCATTGTACATTTTCTGTATGTATTCATCCATTGACAGACATTTAGATTATTTTCATATGTGGCTATGGTAAATAATACTGGAATGAACTTGGGAGTGAAGATAGATATCTCTTGGAGGTACTGATTTTATTTCCTTTGGATATATCACCAAAAGATATGTATTTTTGCTGGATTATAAGGTAGTTCTTAGACTTCTAATTTGTGTGATGTATAAGTTATGAGATCTATGTCTAGGTAAGTTTCTTTTCTGAATAAGGACGTTGAATTAATCAACATTTGTTGAAAATGTTTCTTTTTTTTCTCCACTGAATTGCCTTTGCATCTCTGCCAAATATCAGGTAACTATACTTGTATTCTTCTATTTCTGGGTTCTTTTTTTTAAATTTTATTCATCCTTGTGTCTATGCTATATTGATACACTATGGCTTTATAAGTATTGAAATCAGCTAATTTCAGTCTTCTAACTGTCCTTTTTCATTACTATGTTGGCTATTCTAGACTTTTGCCTTTTCATATTAACTTTAAATTCATATGTCAATATCTACAAAATAGCTAGTTGGGGATTTTGATTTGGTATAATTACCCCCTTTAAACTACATCCTTTTTGTTAAAAGATTTCTGGTTTCTTAGTATATGGAGAGTTATGAGGGTAATCCTTTATATTGTCTTCCCATGTGATATACTTTTATCTCCTTTATATTTTGCTCTTATTCTGGGACAACATTGTCAGCAGTTTCTATTAATGTCCAGTTATAAGAATATAAGTCTCAATTTAAACTTTATGATCTCTATATAATTATGTTGAAAGTGTGCCATGAGAATAAGTAGTTAAGATATAGGTCTCAATCCATGCCCCACTTCGTTGAAAATCAAAATAGAGAAATTATACCCTTTGAAATGGAATATAACTTGAGGACACATGTGATTTAGAGCATCTAAAAATGTCCTCCTTCAATTTGTAATCAGAACAGGCTATCTATGCTTCTTTGAATATTCCAATACAGAACAAATTATTGTAATTATGCTTGAAATGTTCATGAGCCAAACTAAGAAATATTAGCATAAAAACAGCAAGTTGAGAACACTACAAATAGGAATGTATGAAAAACTGTTTTGAAACATCAAGTCACATGAAGACATTTTGCTAACTTTAAATATTTAGTTTGATGTGTTGCCATAAAGGACACAGTTTTAAATGTCAACAACAAAGTTGAATAGATTATTTTTATTAATTTGAATGTATTTTGATACAATTAAATGATAAAATAAGGAGCTGTTAATTACCTGGACAGCTAACACTGCCCCCTTAAAGAAAACATTTGAAACTCAAAACTTAACATATTTAAAAATAATAATTTCTTAATTGCCATCACAAATTTAGTTAAGGAAGAAAAAAAGCCTTAAGTTTTGGAATCTCAAACGTATGGATGTTAAATACTTCAGTTTCAGCTAATATCTAAGCAATCTAGCTTTTTTTTTTTCCCGACAGAGTCTTGCTCTGTCTCTAGGCTGGAGTGCAGCGGTGCGATCTCAGCTCACTGCAACCACATCCTCCCGGGTTCAAGTGATTTTCCTGCCTCAGCCTGGAGAGTAGCTGAGGCTACAGGCACGTGCTACCACGCCCAGCTAATTTTTGTATTTTTAGTAGAGACGGGGTTTCACCATTTTGGCCAGATGATCTTGATCTCTTGGCCTCGTGATCCACCTGCCTTACCCTCCCAGGTTGGAATTACTCAGGCTGGGATTACAGGCATGAGCCACCTCACCCAGCCAGCTATTTTTTTTTATTTTAAAAATGTTTGATAATTACAATGATCAAAACTCAGATTTACTATCTTAGTAGTATTTACAGATTCATTTGCTCTGTTATTCTTGAAAGCACTTGTTCTTCTTTGTGTTTTTACTATGTTGTTTTTTATTGCTTAGTTTCATTTTTATTTCCTGCAAGTTGTAATAATAAAACAGTTTGCTAAATTTTATGTTATTTCCAGCTATCCCTTGTTTTAGCAAATTTAGAGGAAAATAATAATTCCAATATTGCATCTATTACTATGATTAAAACATTTGACATTTTTGCACATATAAACTGTGTTAGCATTAGCTGAAATATTAGAATCCAGATCATTCAATTTTATCCCTAGGTTAATACTTAACATTTTGCTTATGTATTTTAGACCTGTACCATTTGTAAACTTCTATATACTTTTCCCAAGTGAACTTGAAGTTGTTTGTTAAATTCATTTTTAATTCATTTTATGCAGTTATATTCGAAAATTGTACAATGAAATTGGGAGTAAATATCATATTGGGATATTTTCAGGCTCAACACATGAAATATCCTTAGAAAAGCATTTTGAATCAGGGTTAAAAATTTCACCAATAAACATTTTCAATGATGTGAAGTATTTAAATAGACTCCTCCTACTGCAATAGCTGAATTTTTAAGTTCATATAAAGTAAGAGCCCAATAAACATACTATGGACTGAATTCTGTCCCCTCAAAAGTTTTACATTGAAATCCTAATCCCAAGTGTGACTGTGTTTGAATCTCAGGTCTTCAGAAGGTTATTAAGGTTAGCTCAGTTTATAAGGGGTAGGACCTAATACAATAGATTAGGTAACTTTGCAAGAGAAAGAAAAGAGAGCACTCTCTCCATTCACACACAAAGAGGTCACATGAGTTTACAATGAGAAAGTAGTCACCACCTACAAGCCAAGGGAACAAACCTCAGAATGAAATCTACTTTGCTAGAACCTTGATCTGGTAGTTCCCAGCCTTCCACACAGTCTATAGCATTTTGCTGTGGTAGTCCAAGCAGACTAACACAAATTATACTAAAACTGAGTTATATTATAAAATTGAATACATTTGCATAGAAACCCAGATTTCTGATGAGAATGTATATCCTCAGAATTTTTGTGCTATGCACTCTACAGTGTTGTTCAATGTGTTACACGCACTTTAAAAAATAATTCAAATAAATTGTGTTTTCATTTAAAATACGTTATCACAATTAAACTATATCCAATAGACATTCTGGATTCATGGATATGGAAAGAAAATGAGAAATTTTTCTCATTATCAACAAAAATGGCAATAGGATGAAGGAGAAAGAAATAAAGATATTTGTCAACGTTGAAGAATGAAACTGAGAGGCATTCATTCTGGGAATCCAGAGTGAGTGGTTTTGAACTGAATGGCATTACAAAAACATAATATGTTTCTAAAGTTTCTTTAGATTTCCTGTACTAAAGTTAAGTATAATGAAGCATCTCAAAACAGGGAATGAAATCCAGAGTTATATTTTCACACTGTTTTTGTAGACAAGTAAAATGTGTTTTGCTTCCAGATTAGGAGCTTTTAATTAGAATTTAAATAAAGATTGTAATGCATCTTCAAAATATTTGAAAATACAGTCCTCCAGAAATGTGAATAATAACAATCATACATAAAGAATCATGAAGAGATGCAAATTGATCTTAAAGTGACCAAATTCTACAATATCTAGTCTAGAAAATAGGGGTTAATAATTTTCACAAGCCAAATTTGATGAACAGTAGACATAATTCAGATGTATTACTCTTACGGTAGGCTTCAGACCCATTAATAAATTAAATTGCTATTGGTTATATTATGGACACTTTCTGAATAGACCTATTTTTACACACATTTAATGAGACATAATTCACATGACATATAGTGACATATTTAATATGAAAAATTTGATGCTGTGGATTTTTAAAATATATTCATAAAGCAGTGCAACTATTACTGTAATCTAGAGTATTTGTATTGCCGTCCAAAAAATCCCAGAGACACTTCTGCTTTCAGATTGCATGTAAAGTGTTTGGAAGTTATCAGTCTTATTCTTTTTTTCTTTTCTTTTTTCTTTTATTTATTTATTTATTCATTTATTTATTTTGAGATGGAGTCTTGCTCTGTCACCCAGGCTTGAGGGCAGTGATGGCAAGATCTCAGTTCACTGCAACCTCTGACTCATGGGTTTAAGCAACTCTCCTGCCTCAGCCTCCGGAATAGCTGGCCCTATAGGCGTGCACCAGCAAGCCTGGCTAATTTTTGTATTTTTAGTAGAGACAACGTTTCACCATGTTGGCCAGACTGGTCTTGAACTCCTGACCTCAAGTGATCCACCCACCTTGGTCTCCCAAAGTGCTGGGATTATAGGCATGAGCCACCATGACATGCCTTGTCAGTCTTATTTTTAAAGCAAGAAAAATGGAATAAACTGAAATGACTTTTCATGAACCCATCAGATAACTGAGGTTGCAGGGTAAACTGCCACCCAGAAATCTGAAGAAAAAGGAAAATCCAGAGAGGCATAGCTAATATCTACTTATCTGGATGAAAAGCTGGCAATAAACTGGTAGGAACATGGTAAATAGTAACTTATGAATTTCTGGAGACAGCATGACCTAGTATGATAATGAGAAAGTCCTGGGAACCACAAACTTACAGGGCCCTAGTATTTATATGGCTTATACCACCAAGAACCCTTTCCAGGTTTGTGCTTGGTGAAGATCTCAGAGATCTCAGAACTCTGTAAATACAGATTCTCTTGCCATATTCACTGTAAAACTCTCAAGGGGAAAATACTTTAAAAGACATTTTTGCACCTGGAAGAAGAGATTTTATTCCATATCACCCCCCTTTAGACTTCCTGTCTCAGTTATGGAGATGAGGGAAGCTGTCACACTAGAGACATGCATGTGACACAGCTCAGAGACAGAGACCCACCAGAGAGTTGAGATTTACTCATAAGTTTACAGAATAATTCCCATCCCCACCACCTACAAATGAAAGTACTGTATTACTTAAAGATGAACTTAGAATAGTCAAAAAGGCACATTGCAAACTCATTGGAAACTACTTAAATTTTAAAAAGTATTATGGATGTGATAAGTGGGCAGTTATGATGAAATCAAATGAAATATTCAAGTAAAAGAATACAAGGGAGAAAAGAAGGAACAGAATAAAATTTAAAAGGCAATAAACAGAAGATAGTTAAAATCGTGGTGGCTATCAGGCCAATTATGTAAATAGTCATTCTGCATATCTCATAATTTATGTTGCAAATAGAACATTTAAAATATCGCATCATAGCAAATTCATATATTGATCTTACTTTGATAGACGTTGTTATCATTGCTGTTTGTTTATTTACTGTTTTAATGACTTGGCTGAATTATTTCACTGAAGTCCCCTTACCTTGTCTTGTGCAGCCTCTCACATAAGCCCTCAGAAGGCAGAGTCTTGGTGGTGTGTACAGCTTTCCTGACTCCTCACTTCCACTTCTGGGAATGACTGTGGTTCTAGCTAAACTCTGTTTGCCTCTCTCTGCAATCCTTCTGTAAAACTTCTAGAGGGTCTGGCTTTATTGGTATCATTCCCAGATATTAGCATCCATTAATTGGTACCCTGTAGCAGATTGCTCTAATATTTGGCATTACCTTGGGGCAAAAATTGCCCCATAATCTGATCAAACTGAAAATAACACCCTTTATAGGGATAGTTTTGAGTTCAATTTTTGAGACATGTTACAATCCAAATAGAGATTTTTTTATGTGTCTCACTCTTTTGTCCTCTCTGTTAAACTTTTTAGCCTCTTTAGCATCTATTTTATTGCTATCATGGGGTGACCAGACTCCACTTAATGCCTCACCACCAAGATCTCTATGATTTTGGCAGAGTCTTTAGGCTTAAACTTCCTAAAACTTTCTTGCAAATAAATAAAATTCCTTTAGAAAGAACCACAGAACTTTGTGTTATTATAGTCTGCAGCTCTTCCTGGACAGCGTCTCTGTACTACTGCTTGCCAGAGTTGGGGTGATACAGTGACTTGCTTCTCTGTGGATGACATGTCTGTTTTACTAGTGAGGCACTGAGTGGTGATGATAATCCATGATCTTCTCAGATAGCTGCTCTTGGCACAGGACTCCTACCCTAAGAGCCGATTGGGGTGAGAACAATCAAAGCCCAGTGTCCCTGGCCTTCCATGGCTAAGGGTAAAGCTTCTACCCTATAAGTGGAGGCTGGATGGAGGAAAGAAGTACCATTCATGTCAGTTGTATTTTCATAAAGTAAAGCTCCTGCAACCTGGGCTGGAGACATAAGAAATGCTGGTCACCTGCCCTTCCCACGAGAACCATCTCTTTAGACTAAAAGCTGTAATTAGCGGAAACCTCATCTTCTGGGCCCTATCTGCTTGAGCCTCCATCACACTGAGCTGGAGACAGTTTAAATGAAGGGAGAAGAATTCCATATAGAATTGAGGCAAGAAAATAGAGTCTATTTTCAAAAATGAGAAAATACCAATATGTCTGGAGCTATGGTGGCAAAGAAGAAATTGTGATCAGACAAGTTCAAGTGAGGTAGGCAGGCCTGGTGGTTTAGAGGAGTATAGGTCTTATTAAAATGTTTGAACAAAGGTGTAAATGACTAATTACAATTTTACTTTTCTACCCAGGAATCTCTTAATAATAATAAAATTCAAACTAAATGGATATTACAGTAAAGGGAGAATAATGGTTTGCTAATAGCAGCTATCAAATTATTTAAGGGAAAGTAAGGCCTTTGACCATACTGAAATAGAACCACAGAGAAAATTTCTCATTGTTTAGTTTTATATGTGATTAAATATAATCACTAGTACTGCAAATAGGAGAAATAGCCCAAGAGAAAGCTGAATTTAAATTTTGAATCAGTTGATTCAAATGAGGATTTGCAATCAGAATATATTTTGTTTAATAGAAACTGTATATGTTTTTTGTTTGTTTTTTGTTTTGTTTTGTTTTATTTGGTTTGGTTTGGGTTTTTTTGCCATATGTCTCGCTTCAGCATTTGGTAAATGAGTGACATATCACCTACTGCCACTATGACTATTAGCTGGCCACCCCACTTTATGTTAATCTCTAGAGAGAATTGTTTGTATTTGTTTGTTAATTAATTCTCTTAATTTCTAATATGATATTCATTCAACAAACATGCAAGTGTAACATAAAAATATCTAAGATTTGGATTTCAGCTTAGTTAAAAAGAAATTCATAAATAACTTATTTAGAAAATCTCAGAAAGATCCAATTTTAGATGCATTTCTGGGGTGCAATTATGTCTGAAAACAGTAAATACTTTGTAAGCCATTCAGGGACAAAAAAAGAGTTAACTTGTGATACTTTGTGCGAACAAAAATAGACATAATTCTTCTATGTTTGCATTTTTATCATGTCCTTTTCACCTCAATATAATCTTGAGATAAATTAGGCATGCCACACATGTGCTAGTGTTAAGAATTATAACAAAGGTAATACAGGACAGCTAGTTTCCTTTGTAACTATGAGGTGGTGAATATAGACCTTCAGTTGTTATGGCAACCTTCAATTAATGAAAGTATCATCAAAGTCATCTCTCTACAATATTTAATAAGTTATTTCCATTAAATATGATTGAATGTTCCATTCTGAATCTAATGATAGAGCTGAAGTTAAAAGCCATATTAGAAAAAAATGAAAATAGATATATCCTCTATTGTTTAATGGAGAAAAATCTATCAAAAACCTCTCTTAAGATTAAATTTTTGAAAAGACAGCTGCAGCTATGCTGCCAATAAAATATTAATAGCTTCTACATAGTTGGACTTTTATGTAGATTTATGACTCATTATGGATTTTCCATTAGGCAAGTAGGAAAAATATGATGATGATGATGATGGTGATGATGATAACTGATAAAACATTATGCTAACATTAAAAGTATTAATTGACAGAAATATACTAACATAATTTTATATTTTTCAAAATAATTCTCTTCAAACTCTCTCACAGATTTATTAAAATAAAATTTGAAAAGCCAAAAGTTATTATATCATAGGATATAGCTTTAAGAAACAGAATTTGAATTTATAATGGTTATTGTTTATAAAATGACTGTTCATATACCACCTCTAATCATCGACGCATATAAGGTATATTTTTATGAGCCCACTTTATAGTCAGGGAAAAGTAAACATCAAAAGCTAAAATTAAAGTAACAATTAAGGGATCACTTAATTAGTACTATTTGAGAGAGCAAGCTTTTGTGCCAGGTCTACTCAGTGCCAAAATCTGCCCTATTTTCATCAGGCCATAATCCCTCCTTAGAGTTATTTTGAGGTTACAATGTAAAAAATAATAGTATAATATTTATAAGTTTACAAACTAGTTTCACGAAATTCTAGTGTATTTTCGCTACTTACAGTAAAATCAAAATGAATCTCTGAGTTGTTTATGAGCTCTAAGCTAATAATGCTTCAGCTTTAATGTTTGATACCTAAAATCTCCTTAGAACACAACTCAGGATAATGTGAAAAGTAACTGGAGCATGATTAGAAAAGAAAACATTCTGTGATTCAGTGATCAGCAATGTGAACCTTGGGAAGGAAGCTACAAGCTACAACTTGGAATAATAGGATTATTTAGTGACAAAGATATTAATAGAATCAAACAGGAAAGTGTGTTAGATAAGTGAGCCTTTTTATTTTTACTTTATGTGCCCAAAGAAACTAACTTAATATTGAGATAATGCCTTATTTTCCATATATGATTAAGAGAATTTCACATTTATATTACTCCTCATCTGTCTGTAAAGGACAAAGATAAAGTACTATTGCTGTTATATATCTTTTTCTTTGTGTATTATCTCTGTGAAAGGATGAGTGTACTACACATCAGTGATATAGCTACATATCCAAAGTTATAGCCAGCACTTTAAATGAAAATAGTCTATATGATTTTGTATAAAATGAGCTTGCTCCAAATGGGTAAATGTAAGTCTTCTATAGGTGACAAACATAAAACTGTGCCAGTTTGGACATTGCTTCTTCTTTCCAGAACATATTTTTTAAAAGATCAGACTTATAAACATTTCAGTATATTTGAAATTATATTTTCCTTTTATTATATTTTATTGAGGTATGATTTATGACTAGTTTGAAGAATTTTGACAAGTGTACACAGAATATTAACACCAACTCAATAAAGATATAAAACATTTCTATAACCCCCAGTGGGTCCCTGCAGTCCTTTGTGTTCAGTCTCCTCCTTCTACATATGACGTCTTATAACTACTTATTTGCTTTCTGTCACTGTAGGTTAGCCTTTTTCAGAATATCTTATAATTAGAATCGTAAACAATATAGGCTTTATATATCTGGCTTCTTTCACTTAGCTTAATGATTTAGAATTCATCAATGTTACCACAAATGTCAGTATCCCATTCCTTTTTCTTCCAGAGCAGAGTTTCATTGTATGGATGTACCTCTATTAGTCTCCCAACTCACCAGTTAATGGGGAATTTGTTGTTCTTTCTAGTCTTTGTGTATTGTAAATAAATCTTCTTAAAATCATTTAAAAACAAGTTTTTGTGTGGCTTTATGTTTTTATGTTTAATACTTTCAAGAAGTTGTACCAGGTTGTATAAAAAGGGTGTGTTTAACTAAATGTAAAATAAATTGCCATGCCATAAAGTGGCCATATATGGTTGTTCCACATCCTTATGAAAACTTGATATTCTGTGTGTTTTTTAACATTTTTGACATCATAGATTTGAATTGGCATCTAATTTTTATTTTAATCTGTATTTCTCCCATAATTAATTATGTCAAAAATCATCTTATATGCTTGTTTATCATCTGTATATCTTTGATAAATTATCTGTCCAAAACATTTGTATGCTTTTAAAAAACGAGTTGATTTTCTTATTAAATTATTTTAATTAATTTAGTTCTTATATTTTAATAAAATATTCATATAGACTTTGCAAATACTTTTAATCAGTGACTTTTTAAAAGCAAAATCTTTTATGTTTAATGAAGTATTATCTTTCTTTTTCATATTCTTTGTGTCTTATACAAAAATACTTTCCTACATCATATTTTTTTAGGTTGGTGCAAAAGTAATTGAGGTTTTTCTTCATTACTTTCTGTGGCAAAACACAAAAATATTTGGGGTGAATGTAACATTACATTGGTCCATTTAAATTCACCCCAAATGTTACATGTATTTTTGATGATATTGATTTTGTCTTTCTGTACTCTGTGTGTTTTCTGTGATGTAACTTCTAAGACAATTTTCTCAGTTATAATCTCATCTAATGTATGATTCTTCTGAGTGCCACAGGCTTCTTTTTTGGTTAAGCTTTTGCTCCTACCATTAATGTGTCGGGGACCAGCACGTCTGCCGAGAGGCTCCCGGCCTGCGGGAGGCCTCACCCCAACTTGGAGATGTTCACTACCTGGAGGAGAGAGTGCACGGAAGAAAAGGCAGACAGACGGTGGGGTCTGGAGGACTACTCAGGCAATGCCAGTAGCATGCCAGAATAGCAAGTTTATTGTGTGCATAAGTCTGATTATATACCTTTTAGTTCTTTCTTGATGATGCAGGCTCCCTGGTTACATTAAACAGTAAATGCAAGAACAGAAATCAATGGAACAATGATTGATCAGTTTGCTGAAACACTATGGGAACAGGTAAAACAAAAATCAATAGCGTGGAAACAGAAACCAGTGGCTACATTGTGTTATTGTTACTTCTTACACAGAAACTAAGGTAACTAGGCCCACTTGGGGTCAACAGAGCCATAAATCATTTGCAGAAACTAGAATTGACATAAGACACAATGTCTCATGAAACCCGTCATGCTTGAGCTCAGCGTCCTGCTCCAAATGTCAATAACAAACAGTATTCTGCAGAAATCATGCATCAACACTCCCCTTTTCCTCAGCTCAACAGCCTCCAGGTAAAAGGTGAAACGTGTATGGGCTGAAGCTCAAAATGGCCACGGTACAGCTAAGCACCTTGAACGGGAGCGGTCCCCACATTAGCCCTCACTGTTGTAGTTACGTGCTGTAAGAGGATTCACTGATATTTCAGAAGAATCCATCAATATGAAGTCGATGTGACTATCAGTTCATCAGTGTGTGAGGAATGTAGCTCTTACTTTTCAGTGGTAAAACTTGGTTCCATTTGCAGCTCCAGTTCCACTTAGTGGCTACAAATTAATTTTAGTCAATTCAATATTAACTCTGTCAAAGCAACCTCTTTTCCCCTAATGATTTTCCCTACATGGAGAGGAGCAGGTGAAGGACCTTATATTAAATTCTGTCAACAGCATCAACCAATGGGAAACACTTGTTTACAGTTAGTCTCAGTACCCAAGTTCAAGTACATCATTGTTCTACCTACCTCTTCTTAAACACAGGCCTCATGTATGTGATTTCTACATATGATCTGTCCAGCTTCACCTGTTTCCAAATATATATTTTAGCAGTGTGCCCACACCATATCCCTTTGACACCTATTAATCTATTTTCAAACATCGATATTCTGCCAACTCCTTTCCAACCTGTGGCTCTTAACTTCTACTCCTCCCCTCCACTAATCTGCCTTGGACTTTTTTCAAAGCCATGAGCTTGAACAACCTACGAGACAGAAGTCTGTGGTAATTTAATTTTCCAGAGGCGATAATCAACAAATAATTATTATTGTAGTGCTGATGTTTATTATGAAAACAGGAGTCTGTGTATAAATACCTAAATTCTAAATACTCTCACATTTTAGAATGACAATCCTGAGGTGCATTCCACAAGGTTCTTTGGAGTGGGGGGTGCTTGTTCTAGGTCTAGACGCTGAAAACAGCAACCAAATCAATTATACAGGCTTTATTGTTTTTTATTCTTATCTTCTCTCATTCTCCCCACTCCTTCATTTCTGCTTCTTAGAATCTCTTCTCACATCAACTACATCTATACAAGTCCTTCTCTCACGCCTTATGTTAAAGGAACCCAAATAAAGATGATTTCTATTTAAAATGGCCTTAGAAAATAGAATCCTTTGAAAACTAATCAGATATGACAAAGACCTTACTTCTGAGGACAGGCAAGGAGTAAGATGATAAAAGCTGTGATGGCAACATAAGGGTAAACTTCCCTGAATCTTCCAGACTGGTCAAAGCTTCCCTCACTCTTCTAAACAATACACAACTGCTTTGCTGGAATACATGTAAGACACCAGATGCATCAGATGTTTTACAAAATTGTAAGTCATCTCAAATTCACTCATATCTCCCCTTATTAATTCCAGAAATAAATTAAGTCAGCATCATAGTCCAAGGAAGGAATTATATGTCTGATATTAGAGAAAATATTAGATGTAATAAAAGAATTAAAAGAATGTGTTCCAGTAAGAACTGAAAAAAATGTAACTGGGAATAGATCCTGAGGAAGCAGAACCTTGGTAGGGAAAAATATAACAGGGCATACTGCTGACCTACAAGCCTCATTTAACAGCTCAATATTAAACAGCCTGGCATTGGCACTTAGCAATGAACCCAAAGATGATACTCTTCATCATTATGGGATAACTTCCTGAGCTTGGATGTGACAATGACTGCGATGTGGTGGACAGTTTCTGGGCATGCTGCTCACATATCACCTCAAATACTTTCACAACTTACACTTATATCTCAGGGCTTGTCTTTGAGGCCACGAGAGCTGACTCACACCAGGTGAAGGGCAACCTCAAAGTGTAAGTTAATTCCCATGTCTGGGAACAACATTCAACTAATAAGGAAAGATTCATTGCTAACTAAATTCTTCCATTTCTTAGCCTTCAAAGGCATAATCCTGAAGCACATTATGTAGGTTTCTCAGAAAGTTCCGTGGGTACTAAACCCTAGTTGCCATAGAATGACCAGTTCAACAATATCAACTTTCCTGGCTTTCTCTCATTTCTACTTTTCTTCTTTAGGCTGTATTATCCAAAGAGCATTACCTGTACTCAAGTCCTTGAATTAGGCTCTGCATTGGCAGAAATTAAATAGATCAGAAATAAAATATATCTCTATGAGAGCAATGTTTACTTACAGGTCATCTACAGTAAAATCTACCACATAAATCTTTTCAAACCTTCTATATATATTGATCATTTCCTCCCTGCAAGTAGTCAGAATCAAAAGTGTGATCAAAGGAATAATGATTTCAAGGGATCTATTGGAGTGATGAAATTTTCTGAATTTGGATAATGGTGATGGTTGTACAACTTGATAAATTATTGAAAATTATTGAAATATATACTGAAAATAGATGAATCTTATGGAATACAAACTGGATCTCAGTAGACTAGTTAAAATCCAAGTAAAAGCCCATGAGGAGGAACGATATTTTAAAAGCATATTAGATAAAGCATCAAAACAGAATGTCTCACTGATTTTTTCCTCAGGACTCTTGTTTTATTACAACACGATTTCTTAAACTGAGATTAGAAGACCTCAGTAATCTTTAGACATTCTCTTATCCCAAAGAGTAATGTAATTAAGGTTTGGTAGACTTTCTTGTCATTTCTGCCATTTGACCTGGGAAAAATAAAAGAAAAATATCTCTCTTTTGCCTTAAGTAGGCAGACACGCTAGAATTCAGAAGCTCAACTATAGGTAAGTGAGGACATTCTTTCCCTGAGTTATGGGAAAGGATGTGTCCATATTCAGGGAGATACCTTAGTGTAAAACCAATAAAACTCATGTGTGATTTGGGATCTAGAAAACCTTTTGTGAGAATTCTTTAACTATCTCTAGACAGTTAAAATTGTGTGACATTTCTGCCTCCATATGACTTAAACATCTAATGGGATGAGTTTTAGACAAAAAGGTCATCCTAAATATGGACATTGATGTACTGAATAATTTTGTTGTACATAGAGTTCAATGCACTTGTATTATAAGTAGACGACATTAGAAACAAACAGCACTAACTAGTTTGATCAAAATGAACTTTTATATTTAGAGTTAATAATTTTCCCCCTAAAAAGTTATTTGCTGTGTAACTAAGTTCAAAAAACAATGTACTATGTGTGTTTTATAGGATAATCATCACTATCTGCTTTATCAAATCCCCAAATTACAATGGTTGCTTATAGTTAAAAAATTAATTTTTCATCTGGCAAAGAAAAGGTTAATGTACTATTCAGGCCCAGTGTCTTTAACATGAGTGATTACTCAGTGATACAGATTCCCTGGATTCCTTTTTGCCATTTTCAACACATAGCTTTAAGATTCCCCTGATGTTATCCTGCTAACTGATGAAGGGGAGAGAAATTAAGGAAGATCATTGAAGATGTTTAAGTGATAAGGACCAGAAATGACAAACATCTTTATAATGCAAATTCCATTGCTCTAAATTTAATCCGAAATCTCTATCTAACTGCAGAGGAAGCAAGAAAATATAGCTGAGTTGTGTACCCAAGATAAAGATAAATAGGATTTTTGGTCATGTAGAATCATCTCTACCACATCTCATCAACTAATTTGGGGCATTCTGTGGTCCACTATCCCACTCAGAGAAAACCGCAAAGTCAAAATCCTAGAAGTACATCTTCCAAAGAGCATAGTACACTCTTCCCCCCAGCCAAGGCTGATTGGACAAGATTGCACTTGGACTCCTGTGGAAGTTCCTAGAGATGCCTTGAATCTGCAGTGGCCTTTTAGTAATTGTTCTGCAAAATCTTGCTTGATGGAATTTTCTTACATGTTCATTTGGATGTATGTCTTTATATTAAAACCACAAAAGTTGTAGTAACTTAAATGAGTCCCCATTCTTTAAGAAAATCTCTAATTACAATATTCTACATTAGTCCTCATCTCTGTCTCTGACTAGTTCCACTGTAATAATCATATCATAAACACTTTAAACTCAACAAATAGAAACTGATATCCTAGCTTTTATGTATTTTTTCAATGGCAGAATTTTCTAAGCTCCTTAGACCAGAGACCAAGTTTAACTCACTTATCCTCTTCCTTGGAAATTGTACACATCACACACCTTTTTGTCTTTATTTCTAATACTTGTTCATTTGCTTCCATTTGAAAATAATCCCTCTGGGATTTATTGCATAAATTATGGTACTTACTGTGTCTACAGAAATCATCCTTTACCTCAAATCATTGCAAATCCATTTTGTACACTTTTGACTCATTCTAATCATGTTGCTCCCAATTAAAAATGTGCAAATCACTATCTAGCACCCAACTAAAAGTGTTCATAATAGTTGGTTTAGAATTAGTATTCCTTTAAAATAAAGCCGAGGCCCATCTTTTGATTTTCTTCCATTTTCAATTAATTCTATATTCTCTATAAATTGATACATACTTCTGTTCATTGGCATCCTAATGCTATGGTTTGAATGTGTCCCCTCCAAAATTCAGGTGTCAAAAATCTGACAGTATTAAGAGATGGGGACTTTAAGAGGTGGTTAGGCCGTAAGAACTCCTCTGTCATGAATGGGATTAAGGACCTTATAAGAGGGGCTTCAGTCAGCATTCTTTCTTGACCATCTGCCTTCCACCACAAGAGGGCACAGGTTCTTTCTCTCCAGAGGACTAAACAATAAGATGCCATCTAAGAAACAGAGAGTAGACCTCAACAAACCACCCTATCTGCCAGCACATTGATCTTAGACTTTCTGGTCTCCAGACCTATGAAAAAAATAAATTTCTGTTATTTATAAGTTACCGAGTCTCAGACATTTTATTATAACAGCACAAACAAACTAAACATCTACTTTAAGTCAAAATTGTATATTGCTTTCTTTAGATGAATTTCTTTATTCTACTCCAGACAAATTTAATTTCTTGCTCCTTTTTGAAATGTGTTGACTTGTTTTTTATTTTTTTTTAAAAATTATGTGAGTTTTTGCCATGAAGTTATTTGTGTACATATTTAATTTTTCTTTAATTTAGCACTAATAATATTTTATTTGAATGGTGCCTTAAAACGAAAACAGATGCTAAAAAATAGCTGCATATTATTTAATGTGTATTGAATGAATGAATAGACTCACTCTACTCATGAAACAAATTATTTCAGAAAAATTAATATTATCTTGCCAAAAATTACTTGATACACATAATTCTCTTTTACGTATACTTTAATGTTAACTTGGGACATCATATTTTCTGTTCTTGAGATATAAACCTATAGCCTCTTTTTTTTTTCTTTGTGATGGAGTTTCCCTCTTGTTGCCTAGGCTGGAATGCAATGGCGTGATCTCTGCTCACCGCAACCTCTACCTCCTGGGTTCAACAATTCTCCTGCCTCAGCTTCCTGAGTAGCTGGAATTACAGGCATAAACCAGAATGCCTGGCTAATTTTTTTTTTTTTTTTTTTTTTTTTGTATTTTTAGTAGCTACGGGGTTTCACCATGTTGGCCAGGCTGGTCTCCAACTCCTGACCTGAGGTGATCTGTCCGCCTTGGCCTCCCAATGTGCTGGGATTACAGGCGTGAGCCACCATGCCAGGCCAAAACTATGGCATCTTAAAATCTATAATTATTTCCCTCTCTATCCTATTTATGTCAATCAGATAATTTTTGTTCTGACTCTTTCTTTACATTGTAAATGGAGCCAAATGACATTAATTATGGTTTACATATAATAGAAATAATCTAATGTATCAAATTGAAAAGTTAATAAATGAAGTGAGGCATTATCAAACTTCAAGGTAATCAATGTCTATATCACTTGCAATGTTTAAGAATTATTTTCAAAAACTTCAATAAAGTCAATTTTCCTAATTATGTTATCTTTCTTCAGAGAATCAGCATTCGTTTGTTATTTTATTTTGCTTATTAACTTGTATTTGTTTCACTTAATTACTGGTTTTGCAACAGTTTTTTCTCACTACGTTGCATTGTTAATATGAATTGCATTGGGGTCATTATACATTAAATAGTCTTAGATAGATGAACCAAAGAAATTGTTCCTCATATCTGAAATTTTGTCCTAGAAGCAAAATGCATTATAAATTCCAAACAATTGACTTACAAATGAACATTGGAATTAGCGTATTTTTATCAGCAGAAATCTCTCATATTTTCATTGTCTTATTGGAATAATAATTTGATAAATGCTTAGGCACATGCTGAAAATACTACTGTTTCTGTTATACAAGTAATCCTTACTTCTGTATCAAAAATAACACAATGAAATTTAAGGAAATGATTGGTTTGTAGGTTTTATTTTCATTTCACTTACTTCTCTGCATAGTTTCCCTCTTTTTTTTTTTTTTTTTTTGTCAGCGTCTCACTCTGTTGCCCAGGAAGGGCTCACTCTGGAGCCCCCTCCTTTTTGAAGTTGTGTATGCAGACATCCTTTTCGACAGAGTTGATGATCTGTTAGAGAGCCATGCCAGGTTTGAAGGCAGAAATGCCATTTTCATTCACCCTGCCTTTTCTAGCCATGCTGCACATAATTCACCTCCCTCATGTGAAGCAGAGGTTACATGCTGTGTAAGTGACAGGGGAAAGGACCCTTAGGGTGAATTATACCATATGTCTTCAGATGGCTTGGTATTCTGTTAAAAGAACACACCTCCAGGTAGGATGTGAAGTATTTACTGTTTTATTTCAAATTCTAGTAACATTACTTGACTTGACTGTTCACATTTTGGAGAACAGACATACTATTAATGGGGATGTTGTAAGTAGAAATTAAAATACATTCACATAGGTGAATAAAATTGAATATAAAATTGATTTATAGTGTGTAAGGCACTCTGTTGACCTTAGCAGCTTTAATCATGTATGACATTCACAGGCCTCTAGCAATAGTCTTAATTCTTGCTGCCATTGATTCTAATTGATACTTAAAGATTCAAATCATCACACTGAAAGCATACATTTTAAAACAAATTTTTAAAAATATGAAAAATAAAGGAACAGAAGAAATTAAAACTCAATTTTGATTATTTGGTTTCTAATGGGGAAAAATACATAGTCCTTTTGATTTATAGTGACTGTTTCTATTTGGCGACTGTCACATAAGAAATGATAATTGTTCTGGTCAGATGCCACAAATTATATCTTTAAAACGAACATTTGTGTGTCTTTGCCCTAATAATCTCACAAATATTTCATCTTGAAAGTGAATGCCATATTCTAAAGTTACTATTAAGATGTCTAATTAATCATTGTACTTAATATTGTAAAAACAAAATTAAATGTTTAATATTGTGTCTGAAGACATTTACGTAATAGTATGCTCTACTTTTCAGAAATTTCAGTGAATGACGTTTCTGTTGAATTCCCTATAGCCATCCAGATACACTTATACAGTGATGATGCTAATTTAGAGTAGGTATGTTAGTGTGTTGGAATCTTTATCACCAAACCCAAGTGTAGAACTGACCAGGAAGAAAATAATAGAGAAATATATGACCTATTAATCTCTCCATATTTGAAATTTTGAAATAAACTCCATCTCTTTCGGTCTCTTACTCTGTCCCTTTACCTCTCTCTCCTGCTTTTGTTTCTTTTGTGTTTTTTAACCATCAGGAATAACTTTTATGCCTTAACTCTAACATAATTACCGCATTATTCAGAATATAGCAAATCCACTTTCATGAGGAAGTATGCCTTCAAACGACTTTTTGCAAATTGTCCAGTAAAAGAAAAATCAAATTAGAGGAACTGATACATACCTCGTAAAGATTCTACTTGGGTTGTATTATACTGATCGATATACTTGGGAAACAGAAAACTGTCAGTTCAGCTTTCCTTATTTGAGATGTTGAATGAATATAGGCTGTCTGCCTTCAAAACAAATGTATCTAACTCGCAATCTACAGAAAATTCAAAATGGAATCAACATCGTTATCATTGTGTGTGTGTGTGTACATATGTGTGAATAACTACTCTATAAGAATCACTTTGGTGGTTATATTCCTGGTTGTTATCCTGACCCAATGTTTTTGTTTAATCTAAATTCTAATAAATGTTGATATAATGTCTCTGCCTTGATGATTATGTTTCCAAAATTTAAAGCCATATTAGCACATTGTAGTTATTTATGAAATAAATGCATACTTTTAATTGCTAATGTTTAGTTCAAATTGGTCATAGGTGCCATCATATTACTGTAAAACTCATTTATGCAGTAAAGATAGTGGATTATAACATACTCTATTTTATAAATTACTTCATTTATCACAAGAACTAATTACTAATCATTTAGTACCTATTGTTTGTAGGCACTACTAAGCATATTATGTGTACTAATTGTCTAAAAAACCTGATGAAATTGGTGCTATTATGCTTTGCTAGAGATAACGATCTGGAACCAAGTGATTCGTCCAAGTGTATTTGACTAGTCAGGGACAGAGTGGGCTTTCATCTAGACAGATGATCCCTGGATTCATGTACTAAATAATAAACATATTCCTGATAAATGTAATAATTGTATTAATTGCCCTTATATCTAATATTTACTGAGAAATTATTATATAGAAGAATAATGCTCAGAATCATGTGCAAATTTGCTCACTTTATTCTTAGTTCAAATTGATGAATTAAGTTAATATACTTATTTTACAGTTAGAAAAATTGGGGATTATAAATATTATGTGATTTGTGCAAGCTCCTACTCCCATTAAAAATATCTTCGCTCTTCTATTAAGATGATATTTATCTACATTCAGGCCACATGATTATGTGGAGGTATTTTGTTACATTATGTATTATTGGAACATAGTACTCATACATAATCAAAAATTAATTCATTGATTCAGTCCATCTACGTTGTATAAATTGCTAAATACCGAGAATAACTTAATGAGTAAAGAACAATCCCTGATTCAAATGCATGTATATCTTCTCAGTCACTCTTCTTTTTTTAAAATTAGTAATAGAAATAATGTGCTATAGAATCACAAGGGAAGGAGTAATTTGTTCTGCTAAAAAGAGCAGATATTTTTCTTTAAGAGACTAGAATTTATCTGGATTTCAAGTTGTGGGCATGGGTGAAAGGTTGGATTTGGCAATACTTGGTAGTCCAAGCAATGTGAGAATGAGAACATGGATCTGAGACTGACAGTACATGGTGTGTTTGGATAATGAACATGAGGTTCCATGAGGTTACTTTGTACAGTGAAGTGTGAGGTGAGAATAAGGCTAGAAAGACTGATAGGGGTAAGCTGAGCACAACCTTTCAGCGATGACAAGCCAGTGTGAACTGTATGTGACAGGCAATAGTAAAACATGAAAAGCCTTTTCTTTCATTTTTAGAAGCATTTTAATTAACAAGTATGGAGAATAGTAATGCAATCCCAGCTGTAATACTTTTGTCAGACTTAGAGAGAAATGTATGCGACTTGTGGGATCATTGGGAAGGAGGAACACTATAAGCTAGAAGGAAATAAGACTGTTCTTAAAAACCCTTGGCACAAAGAAATAAAAGTACTTCATGAGAACATTTTTTTCTTAGAATGTTTTTATTTGTGTATTATTAAAGTTTGAGAATTATTGCCCTGTCTTTTGTTTCATGCTGAATATGGATTTAAATTGACTTTGTGGCTGGGTGGGCTGGCTCATGCCTATAATCACAGTAATTTGGGAGACCAAGGAGGGCAGATCACTTGAGCTCAGTAGTTCAAGACCAACCTAGGCAATATGGTGAAACCCCCACTTCTATAAAATATACCCAAATTAGCCAGGCATGGTGATGCATGCCTGTAGTCCCAGCTACTTGGAAGGCTGAGGGTGGCAGATTACGTGAGCCAGGGAAGGCAAGGCAGCAGTGAGCCATGTTCAATCCGCTGAACTCTAGCATGGGTAATAAAATGAGGTCCTATCTCAAAAAAAAAAAAAAAAAAGGAGAGAGAGAGAGGAGAGAGAGAGAGAGATGGTTTTTCTATGAATGGCTTGGAGTCATCCAGCATCTACAGCAGTAACATAGACATTCTAGATATTCAATCAAGTTTAGCGATTGCCTAGGAGCCTGTATGCCAATCCTTCTCCTACTCATTGAGCCAGAAATATTCAATTACCTTAATTGTCCCTAATTCCTGAATAAATTGAGACATATTATTGAAAACAATTTTTGTATTTGAAAATCATGATTTTCAAATTTGTGCTTTCTTTACTTAATCAAACTATAATATGCCCAAGTGTGTTTGTATTCTATGAACTAATATAAGCTATTTACAATGTCACCAGTCTATGACCCTCAGTACTACAATCTATAGTCTCCGTTCTAGGGTCCAACTTTACAGTAATGTTTAAATCCTCCAGTGTAATGTTGTTACAAACACTGCTTGATGCTCTGTTCCTGTTGCTTTTCTTCTGATACTCCATTTAACTATTAATTTCAGTAACTTGTGTTGGAAAGACTTGTATAAACTACTGTGAGTCCTCCAGTACACACGTGATGTCTAGTAAGCTTAAATTGTGGTGAAGGCTGTTTTTGTACTGAAAGAGTGGCTTCATTTACATTTCTGTGCTTCCGTTTTTTTCTGCTTTATAATATTCCAGAGAAACCATAAGGGATTTGTGAAAAATAATTGTTTTCAGACTTGTTATTTATTCTTTTAGTGGAGTACTGTTGCTGAGCTCTGTTTTTTTAAAATGAGTTACATTTATTTACCTATCTCCGAAGTTTCTCTTAGGGTGAATATTTGTTGGAAAGATTGGTATGTCAGAACCGATACACCACAAAAGACACATTAAGACAGATGTTTGAACAACAGAAAATTTGTACCCATTTATATATATGATCAGGGATACTATGATAATCAATTTTGGCTTTCATAACAAAATACTAAAATGTGGGTGGTTTATTTGAGAAATAGCCTATAGACACACTCAGAAATAATATTTTACCAGGTATCTGGGCATCCCTTACTGCATCAAGTTGATGCATAAAATTAACCATAACATTTATATATATGAAAATATATTTCTCACAATTCCAGGGATGGAATTCTGGGATTAAGGCACCAGCATGGTTGCATTGCTGAGGGCCCTCTTCTGGGTTGCAGACTACTGACTTCTTGTTGCTTCACATGGTGAAGGGTAGAGAAAGCTTTCTGGGGTCTCTTTGATAAGGACACTAATCTCATTGATGAGAGTTCTGCCTCCATGACCTAGCTCTCTCCCAAAGGCCCCATTTCCTACCTATTTTCTAATTCTATAACTTTGGGGGTTAGAGTTTCAAGATATTCATTTGTTGATGATTATTAATAAATATTCAGCCCATAATAAATAGTTCTTCTTTGTGTTATTAAGGACTAAAAAGTAGTAACTTATTCAAAGTATATATATTTAGAAAATATAACCATGGATTTGTAGGATTTTTAAGTTAAGATCAACTTTAAAGATAGCTAGTATATTTCCAGATTTTACAGCTGAAAAGACTGAGCAACGCTTTAGAGAAAAGTTTGATCAGGACAATTTGTTATATTGGTATCAATTTAGAAAAACAGTTGAGACCTTCCCAATCAAAGCTCAGTATTTTTTCTCTCTTAGCACAGTTACTCCATAATTCCCTGAATTTAGACAATTTATTGCAGGAAGTTGTGGCAAAGGTTTTAGAATAGCTGAAGGGATGAGAAAAGAGGTATACTCTAAAAAATTAAATAAAAATAAATGAAACATGCTTTAACACCAGACCAATAATCTACTAATAGTTATTTCTGTTCAGAAACCTCTGAGCAACACTTTCTGCTCTTCTGTGGGATGCTGGCACTGCCATTGAAATGGCCTCATTGTCTGGAGTAACACCTGAAGTTCGTTGTCTTATGGCCACAAAGAACAAGGACATGGATGCACGAGAAGTGAGATTGTCAGCGGAAGTTTAATAGGTGAAAGAAAGAGAACAGCTCTCTGCTGCAGAGAGGAGTCCTGGAAAAATATGTTGCTGGATCCTTGGTGAAATGCAGTGGTTTTATAAATGAGCTGGTGAGGAGGCAGTGTCTGATTTACATAGGGTGTGAAAGACTGGTTGAACCAGGTGTATCATCTGCCTAGGGCAGGAATCTCTGGTAGTCCTCACCCTAATCTTTTATTGTGCAGGTGGGTTCTCTGCCTGAGCTGCTATGTTGGCCATTTCTTTGGTCCTGTACACGTGGTAACAAAAAGGGGACATGGAGTTTCCATGTTGCATTGTTAGATATGCCTGGCCCCCAGGCAGCCTTCCCCCCCACCAATACTATGTTTTGCTCTTGTTGCCCAGGCTGGAGTGCAGTGGCTCAATCTTGGCTCACTGCAGCCTCCACCTCCTGGGTTCAAGCTGTTCTCCCACCTCAACTTCACAAGTAGTTAGCTGGCATTGCAGGTGGAGGCCACCAGGCTCTGCTAGGTTTTCGTATTTTTAGTAGACGGGGCTTCAGAATGTTGGTCAGGCTGGTCTCCAACTCCTGACCTTAGGTGATCCACCTGCTTCAGTGGATTCTGCTGCCTTGATCTGCTCTACAGCTGTTTTCATTCTCTAAGTACCCCAAATTTGATTAAAACAACATTATTACAGGTAGGTAGATTTGGGAATAGAATGTGCCCTCGTAAGTTACAGCTCAGTGTTCTTTCTGCATTGCACCCATTCATCCAGGTGTGATATAACAGAATGATATAATTGTGTTAATTTAATCACTAATCTTTAGTAAGTTATTGAGTCAAACATTTAATGAACTATTCTAGGAGTTCTAACATTTCAATTAAGTATAATGTAAAGTACTATATTCCCATTAAATGTTTACATTCAATCTTTTATAATAGATAAATCAAGTATATGAATAAGCAGAAAAGTAGCATAATGTGCTAAGTGAAATAAAAACAAGTTTACTTTAATATTTTGAGTATTCATAAAAGAGAAGTAACTTGGAAAGACACAGAAAAAGCTCTATGATGGAACTTAATATTTATTGTTTATGAATAATTTATCTTTTTTACTTTCTTACCGAACAATAGAAAAAAACAATATTCTATTCCTTTAGCAATCCTCTAAATTCTAGTGATATTAGTACTATAGTTCATTCAGTTTAGGTATCGGCAGATATAAATAATTTGGAAATTTTACAAAAGAAGTTGTAATGATTCTGAACTTTAAAGGAAAATAGTCATTTAAGTTTCTAAATGTATAGCTGAAATTCTTATAGAAAATAGATAATTTTAGTATGTTTTCATTACATTAAATTGATAACATATCAAGTGCAAAAATAGATATTTTGTATATTGTAAAGTTTCAAAGCGAAGGTGAGGGCAAAAGAAAGACACAGAGAGAGAGAGAGTTGGTGGCTGAACAGCAACACAGGTTTATTGAACAAAGTCCTGTGGACGGGGACACCAGCTAGCACAGGAGCCTGTCCCTGCTTACAGACCGGGGTGATTATAGGTCTGAATGGGAGAAGTCTGGGCTTGTTGTGAAATGGGCTGGGCGTTGAGGCTAGCTGGTGATAAGGGAGGGATTTCCTTCAGTCAGGTGGTTAGGCCTGTGACTTGTGTGGCAGAATGTTTGTCATGGCCTGAGCCCTAGTGAAATTTTCCACTCTGACTTGGGTCTGCAAAATGGCAGGGGTTTACAAAATGGTGTAGCTTGGGCTAATATATGTAACATCTGAAACGATTATATACCCTCCCATTCAGTACTAACCATTTCAAACTAGTGCTATGTATTCTGGGAAATACATAATTAAATTCCAAATTCTAGACCGATTTCCCTCTACTTATATAACACAGTGGATAGTAGGCATTTATCCAATACATGTGATGTATTTAGATAGCTTATATAGTTAATATGAAAAATTTAGATATTTAATGCATTCAAGTATATCACATTTATGCTAATGTGGTATGTCTTAGCCCCTACATTATTACATTTGATAACTCTACATTTGTTTTAAGCTAGCATATATCATTTACAAAATGCACACCCATACATATATATTTTAAAGGCAGAATAATAAATTTAGAACTTATAGATTATCCCCATTGCATTAATTCTGGCAGTTTCAGTTTCTAAATAAGGGTTTCTGTAGTTTTCACATGTTTACTTGACATTTCATAATTTAAAGTTGTTCCTTTCAGTAAGAATGGCAAGCAGAATTAACAAGGTAGACATGCTTTTCATTTAATTAATTTTATGTTAGACAAAAGATGGTGAATATTTAATTCTCTCATACATTTTAAATTGTTTAAAATAATAGCATTTCAAGTTAAGCTTAAAGACTGACCTACACAAAATGTTTTTATATAAACCCATGTTATTTTATTTTACAAAATAGCATGCATAATCTTCAAATTTTATTTTAAATATTATTAACTTCATCTCTTGTTGAAGAGCAATCAAATTAAGGTAGTTAGTTTAGCTCATATAATATGGTAAAAGCAATCAAAATACATCAATATATAAAAACTGATTTTAGAAGTACTTTTTTTTAATTGAGCACATACATGAGATCTATTAAATTGCATGAAAGTTACTCAGTAAATTGGTTAGATGCTGCATTAACTCAGCGGCCTTAGATGCCCCCTTCAGTCTATATCTATATATATTCCTTGGTACTTTTACCTGTCCATTTATACTTTTTTTTTTTTTTTTTGAGAGGGAGTTTTGCTCTATTGCCCAGGCTGGAGTGCAATGGCGTGGTCAAGGCTCACTGCAACCTCACTTGAACCTTCCCGGTTCAAGCAATTTTCCTGCCTCAGCCTTCCAGGTAGCTGAGATTACAGGCATGTGGCACCACGCTGGGCTATATTTTGTATTTTTAGTAGAGATGGAGTTTCCCCATGTTGGCCAGGCTAGTCTTGTACCTCTGACCTCAGATAATCCGCCCACCTCAGCTTCAAAGTGCCGGGATTACAGGTGTGAGCCACATGCCCAGCCTATTTATACTTTTTTTCTGTTAAAATATCTCAATACCATTTGTGTTTCTTGTATCTAGCTTTTTCATTTAAATAATTTACCAACTAGTGTGAGAGAGGCAAGTATTCAAATGATAGTACGGAGCTAAATATTGATTTAATTGGTAAATAAACTAAAAGTTCTTGTCAAATTTATTGTTTGTCTTGCTGTAACACTGCACTCATTGTTTTAATTTGTCTCATCAAGTTCAAGTAATGTGTCTGTGTCTATCTATTTTTGTTTATTTATTTAGAGATGGAGTCACATTATGTTGCCCAGACTGCTCTTAAAAACCTGAGCTCAAGCAATCTTCCTGCCTCAGCCTCCCAAGTAGCTGGGATTACTGATGTGCACCACCATGCTTAGCCTGTGTTTTTGTTAAATCTGGAAGTGAAAATAGATGTTGAATGCATAGTAAGCTAAGAAGAAGTCCATTTTAACTTATACTAAAATAGCACTAAGCCACAATTTCTAATGTGAAATAAAATTGGAATTAATCTTTTCCTGTCATCCTAACTTATTTTATTGTTCAATGTAAATGTGTTGCTTCTGACATATAACAAAGTCACAGAAGCAACAAAGAAAGTATAATAAAATTGATTTATGCTTTTCATGTTTCCTTTTTTAAAAGAGTTTCTTCCAAAAGGAGACATTTCAAAAAGTAAAATCATCATATATTAAAAACTTCAACTTAAAAAGTATTCAGGTAACACCCTACCTCTTTCATATAAGTGCCCTGAGGTCAAGATAATTTAATTGATTTTCCCACGATTACAGAGTTAGTGTAAAAAAAAAAACTGGAAATGAAACTTGGGATAAGAAAAATGCCTCTCGAACAGCATGTGTGAGTAAGATACATGTAAAATAGGTAGGGGAGAGAGGGAAGATAATGAAAAAGTTATAGTTGGAAGATGCTTTTCTAGTGTCATTTCATTGCCAGTTCTCTTAATAACTTGTGAGGCTTTGAAATTGGTAAACCAACATTTATGGAGGTGACAATGCAATGCAGTTGATTGCTAGTGTCATGGAGCAATGCCCCAGAGAGAATAATTTCTGAGTAGAAAGGTTTGTTTCAAGTAGCGTTCAATATATAGACCATATTTTTTCCACCTAGAGCTTCGACCACACAGAGAGAACAGCCTAGTATCTTGGTTATAATCATTTTAAAAGTACATAGTAAAGATGAGAAAGGATTTTACATTTATTAAACAACTAATATGGGCCAGGCACAATGTTAAATGTCTTACATATTTCATTGTGCAAAAGCACCTTTAATAAGTTCGACATATCCCTTAAACTACGCCTCTACTCTTTGCTTTTCTTCATCACCAAACATCATTACGTAGTCCTCGATTCATCCTGTCCAAATCTGTTTGAAATCAACTTTAATCAGTCTTCTGCTTACATTTATTGCATTAATATTAGTCTTCAGTTTCCAGTTATGCACTTCTCAATGTTAATAATGGCACACATATGGCTGAATAAAGCAACACGTTTACTGTCTGACCTCATGTTATGCAACTTCCAGGTACTGTAGCCACATTTGGTTTCTATTGTCAGTGGAAAACACCCTTCTTGCCTACCATAATTTTATATTTTCTTGTTTTTTTTCCTCCAGTTATAGTACTCTATTGAACATTTAACTATTAAAATACTAGGGCCACTTCTTTACATACAGACATTCCCTACAAGATACTTTCTCATGACTCCAAATATCATCTACATATCTCTTTTGAGATTCAGATATGCTTATGAATGTTTTTGTTTATTTGTATTCTGATCTCTAAATTGAGACCAAATTCATGTATTCTCCGAACATGTATTTTAACTTTCTCCACCTCAATGTGCCTCCTGTCAACACTCTTGGCCTCACAAACATGGCATCACTCTTCAACCATCCTCCGCCTGAGACAGTTAAATGCAACCTCACCTGGTCAGCCCCCATCCATCCTTCTACGTATTTCTCAATGGAGTAAGATTATTCCATATTAAATTAGATCACGTCACTTTTTGCACACCTGAACATCCACTGATCTTCAAATAAACTGTAGGTTGCTTTTTAAGCCTAAAAATCTATAAATGGTCTGTACATGTCCATATATTCCTTTTATTACAGTCAAGCTACACATGTTTTATTACAGCTTCTTAAACAAGTCACTTTTTTCCTACTTCTAGAATGATACTATTTATTCTGTTTGAAGAATTCCTTGTTCTTCTCGAGGTTTGCTACTTCACACCCTTCAGATTTAAATCCTCAGAAGATTATCTGGCTTCTGAAAGGCTGCTACATATTAGTCCATGTGAAATGGATTTTCCCCACATAATTCTATTTCTTAACAACCTGTTTATTTCTGTTTTATAATGCATTGATATTTGTAATTAATTTTTTGTCTTGTTCACTTCTTTGTTATCTGCTGCCACACTGAATTTCAAAAAAGCAACTTAGAAATAGTGGAAGTACATACTTGTTATTCACTCTAACATCTTCCACACCTAGCTGGCAAACACACCCTAAGTTAATCCCAGATGACTCATATTCTTCTATAATCTCTTTACCTAAGTTTCCTTAATTATCATCAGAACCTAAGACTTGTTTATAATCAATAGAAGAGGCAAAGATAATAGGATGCCACTGCCATGATTCTGCTACATTATGTAAGACTCTGTATTAGTGGACTGCAATGGGAGCTCTTCTTTCTGGTCTTAAAGAAGAAAACAGCCAGGTTGCTGACGGCCTGTGGAGAAGGCAATAATGCAGGGAAATGTGAGTCACCTCTAGGCTGTAAGAGTTATCTACAGTCAACAGCCTGTAAAATGCTGGGCTCTCAACCTTACAGCTGCAAGGAAACAAATTTGGCCAACTCCCTATATGAGTTTAGATGTGAATTATTCCCTTATTGGGTGTCTAGATGAGAAGGCAGTCCAGCTGACAACTTCATTACAACCTTGTGAGACCCTGAGAAGAGAACCTGCTTCATAGCAGGGGTGAGGTAATGTATTTGTGTTCTTTAAGGCTGCTAGGTTTGTGGTAATTTGTTATGCAGTGTGATGGTTAATGTTGAGAGTCAACTTGATTGGAATGAAGGATGCAAAATATTCTTCTTGGGTGTGTCTGTGAGGGTGTTGTCAAAGGATATTAACATTTGAGTCAGTGGACTGGGAAAGGCAGACCCACCCTCCAGCTGGGTGGCCACAATCTAATTAGCTGCCAATGTGGCTAGGATAAAAGCAGGCAAAAGAACATGGAAAGATAAGATTGGCCGAGTCTTCTGGCCTCCACCTTTCTCTGTTGCTGAATGCTTTCTACCCTCAAACATCAGACTCCAAGTTCTTCAGCTTTGGAACTTTTGGAACTTCAACCACAGACTGAAGCCTGCACTGCTGGCTTCCCTACTTTCGAGATTTTGGGACTTGGACTGGCTTTCTTGCTTCTCAGCATGAAGACGGCCTATTGTGGGACCTCACATTATGATCCTGTGAGTCAATACAACTTAATTAACTCTCCTTTATATATACATCTATCTTATTAGTTCTGTCCCTCTAGAGAACTCTAACTAATACATGCAGCAATAGAAAATTTGTACTATCTAAGTTGCCCTTCAGAGGTAATTGACCAATGTTTATGAAATATTCTATGCATTACCTTCAAATCGACTTAGATTGAAAGGCCATGAATTGGTGTCCATTGTTTGTTAATAATATATTTTTTCACATAAAGTGTTTAGATGTTATTATTTAAAAACTGAATATCAGGGAAATAATCTAACCCTTTTCTGATAACATTTGCCACCAAATAAACATTTTGAGTGATACCATATCCTTGCCAATAATTTAAGATAAAGTGACATTTCGTGACATCATACTTTTGTCAAGTAATTAAAAACAAGTGACAAAATAGATTTTAAGAGACTCTAAATATCTGTTATTCCTATATATTGAAGTTGTTTATGGGTACACGATAGAGTGGCTTTTCCAAAGGAAATCTGTCTTGCAATATCTGTGTGAATTGGCTAATTTTTGTTTTGAATAAAATATAGTATCTCTAGAGCCATGAAATAATACTTGTTTCTTAATCAATACATTTATCCTTATTTAAAAATGAGGATTTTAAAAACTGAGGCCACCGAACATAAGTTAATATAATAAATAGCTATTTGGTTACTGTGTTTTCAATTTTTAATCTTCCAAAATTTTGTGGAGGTAGAATAAACAGTCAATTAAAAAGTAAGTTAAGCAAGACATTTTAAAATAATTTTCAGAAAACCTGTTCAAAACATATTAAAATCAGGAAACTGACTATCTCTAGTTGATAAAGTAAGGCTTTCTCTCTCTCACATTAACTGCTCTTAGATTGGAATACTCAAAAAGTAAAGCAGATTGCAAAACTGACATTTAGAACTCAGCTCGGCTACAACAAAGATGTACGAAGTGAAATAGAAAATGAGAATGAGTGAAGGGTAGTTTTTATTGCTCAGAGAGTGTATTGTATTGGCTGTTTTAGCTTTGAAATCTCTTCTTAAAATTGATTGTATTACTCTTGTTGTGGTCAAATAGACAAGCTGGCCAAAGACTAAAAAATCTCAACCAAAAGATTTATTTTCTCTTATGTGTATAAGATTCAATCTCAATAAAAGAGAAACTACAAAAGGAAGTTTGGATATGAAAATAGAAAAAAAACCTGCATATATGTAAACTCAATTTCCCAAATCCTTAAGAACGCACACATAAAAATATCTGCGGTTACGATGAAGACATTGTCATTAATAAGGAAATAAGGCTATTTTTTCTATTTATGATGTTCATGTAGAAAGCCGTATATATATATATCTATATATATACACACACACACACACACACACACACACACACACACAGATATATATATATATATATATACACACATACACACACATTTGTATATATGAAATATCATATTACATTGGGGTCATGAGGGAAAACATAGAATATTGAATATAACATTTATATTGTCAAACTTTTCAGACAGTAATTCAAAAACATTTGCTTCATGAACTTTCATTACTACCATGCTGTTCTATGACTTTCTAATTCTCTGTTTGTCAAATTTCTGTGGCTGTCTCTTTTTCTTCAAATACAATCCTGGATATGTACACTAATATGTGAAAGTGGTAAAAATGACACTGCTTTAGTAGAAACATTAGTGTTTAAATGAAGTGACTAGCAGTTGCCTTCATTCCAAAGTGACCTCTGGATTTTGAAAACTGTGTAAACGATTATTTTCCAGCACTCAGCTTATCCCTAACATTTGTAAATAAATTGCCTTTTCTTTGCATTAGCTGTCTCCTCAATTTGATCGTAAATCTCTATAAACAAGAACCAAGTCTTCATGTGCAATTGTCATAGCATCTGAAATCTGGATGAAACATGTCTCTAGAGGCCTGGGAGTACTTTCATAGTAACTAGACATCTCAAACTTCAGGAGGTGAACATATGCAGAGAATAAAACAGCATTGCACTAAGTGCAAATCGGCACCATCAATGTAATTAAACATATTCACTCTCTTCTTCAGCTCTCTATCTTCTTCCTCCCCGTGATTCACAATAACCACTCATGTCATGTACCTTGCAGAAGAAATATTTTAGTGCACGATTTACCTTTCTTATCTGTGAATGGTTTACTTATGCATCTACTTGAGTGAGCCCTGGATTATTCAGATTACATATCATTTCCGGTTATGTCTGTGAGGGGATTTCCAGATGAAATTAATAATTGAATCAGTGGACTCAATAAAATAGACTGCCTTTCCCAATGTGGTTGGTCATTACCCAATTCTTTCAGGGTGGGAATGGAATAAAAAGTCACAGGAAGACGGAATGTCTCCATTTTTGCTTCCTTCCTGGCTGCTTCTTTGAGCAAATACATCAGTATTTTATTGCCTTTACACTGGGTTTATGCCATCACTTCCTCTAGTTTTCAGGCATTTGGATTCAGACTGAAATTACAACACCTGCTTTCCTGGGCCTCTAGCCTGTAGATGGCAGCTTTTGGGACTTCTCAACTCCATATTCAAGTGAACTAAAGCGTCATACTAAATACTAAATTAATCTCTCTCTCTCTCTTTGTCTCTCTGTCTCTCTTTATCTTTTTGGGGAGCAAAGAAGATGGCCAACTAAATGCAGCTGAAAAGCACCTCTCCCACCAAGAGAAATCAAATATCAACTAAGCTATCACACTTCAAACAGATCTTTTGAGCAAAAATAGAGTTAATATAGAGGCAATGCAGACATTCTCCCAAACATGCTCTGACTATGCTCAGCTCAGAGGACCAGCAGTTTCCTGAGGCGTTGTGGGTTCCCTACTGACTTAACCATCAGCTCGGGCGAGTGCAGTCCACCAAGGCCTGCCTCTAAGGAAGCAGAGGCATGACACCAGAGATTGGAGGGACTTCCCTCAAGACCCAGGAATGGACCTGGTGAGGGGATTATCTCTTACCCCGCCATTTCCTCAGGATGCTGCTGAATGTACTCGAAAATACAAGAGACATGATGCTGATTACAAACCTATTTGCCAGCCCTTAATCGTAAGCACTATTTACTGTATCATAGCCTGAATTCAATAATCAGTCAAAATTGAATTCCTTCAGCCCTCAACACCTGTGAAACCTAATGCAGAAAACTAGCCACAGCTAAGGAATTGTACAGAGCCTTCACCCGCTGAAAGCACTCAGAAATGAAACCACTCAACTTTACACAACACATACCTTCATCAGATGCCCAAGAAAAAAAAAGTGAAGCAAAAAACTCCACTCAAATGGTGATTTACAAAAGAAAAAGCAGCATGAGCCCCTCAAATTAGAAGAAATTAGTGCAAGAATTCCAGACATTCATAAAGTCAGAGTGGTTCTATACCTCTAAAGAAGCACATTAGCTTCCCAGCAATGGATACTAACCAGATTAAAATGTCTGAAAAGTTAGACACAAAATTCAGAATCTGGAATAGAAGTTCAAAGATATTTAAAAGAAAGTTAAAATCCAATCCAAGGAAGAGAGTAAAATGATTCAAGAGGTGAAAGATGGCAAATCCATTTTAAGAAGGAACCACACTGAATGTCTGGGTTTTAAAAATTTACTATAAGAATTTTAAAATATAAATGGGAGCCTTAACAACAGAATAGACAAAGCTGAAGAAATAACTCAAGACTAGTCTTTGAATCAACCCAGTCAGATAAAAATAAAGAAAAAAAAATTTTAAATGAGCAAGGCACCTGAGAAATATGAGATTTTTAAAGAGACTAAACTTATACATTATTTGAACTTCTAAGGATACGAAGGAAGAGTAAGCAACTTGGAAAACATATTGGAAGATATAATCCATGAAAATTTCTTCATTCTTGCTAGAAAGGTCATCATGCACATGACAGAAATTTAGAGAATTCCAGCAAGATACTATACAAGACAACCATTCCCAAGACACATGGCCATCAAACACTGTAAGGTCTATAGGAAAGAAAAATATCTTAAAGGCAGCTGAAGATCATTTACAAAGGGAAGCTCATCAGGCTAACAGCACATTTCTCAGCAGAAACCTTACAAGCCAGAAGAATTTAGGGGATATTTTCAGCATTCTTAAATAAAAGAAATTCCAACCAAGAATTCATATTCCACCAAACTAAGGCTTTATAAGCAAAGTAAAACTAGCATCCTTCCCAGACAAGCAATTTTTAAGGACATTTATTTTGATGAGACCAGGCTTACAAGAGATATTTATGAAAGTTAGTGACATGTAATGCTTTAATAAAAGAAGACATCTATTCTGACAAAAACACACTTACATATATAACCCACAACCCTATAAACTACACAATTGAGACTACAAACCAGCCAGCTAACAACAGCACAACAGGATGAAAACCTCACATATCAATGTTAACTTGGAATGTAAATGGTCTAAATGCGCTACTTAAAAGGTAAAGAGCAGCAAGCTGAATAAAAATTAATAATAAGACCCAGCTCAAGGTAACCAGATAGAGAAAGATCCATTACATGAATAGAAAACATAAAAGAACAGGGATTACTATTCTTAAATGAGATCAAAGAGGCTTTAAATCAATGACAGTAAAAAAGAACAAAGAAAGGCATCACATAATGATAAAGTGTTCAATTCAACAAGAAGACTTAACTATCCTTAGTATACATGCATCCAACATTAAAACACTCAGATTCATAAAACAAGTACTTCTAGACCAACAAAAACACTCAGACAGTTACACAATAATAGTGGGAGACTTCAACATCTCACTAATAGCATTAGATAAATCTAGGCCAAAAATGGACAAAGAAATTCTAGACTTAAATTTGAAACATGACCAGTAAGACCTAATACACATCTACAGAATACTTCACTCAACAACCACAGAACATATATTCTTCTCATCAGCACATGGATCATACTCTAAGATTGACCATGTTTGGACATAAAGTGAGTTTCAATACATTTAAAAAATCAAAACCATACTAAATATATTTTCAGATATTAGTGGTATAAAAATAGAAATCAATACCAAGAAGATCTTTCAAAACCACTCAATTACATAGAAACTAGACATCTTGCTACTGAATTGTTTTGAGGTAAACCACAAAATTAAGACAAAAATGGAAAAACTCTAAATAATTAACAAAGACAGACCATATTAAAATATCTGAGATGTTAAGAAGACAGTTTATTGTGCTAAAAACATCTATATCAAGAATTTAGTCAGCTCTGAAGTTAGCAATCTAATACAACACCTAGGGGAAATAGAAAAATAAGAACAAACTAACCTTAAACCTAGAGGACAAAAAGAAATAAATACATCAGAGTAAACTGAAGGAAACTCAGACCCGAAAATACATACAAAGGATCAAAGAAACCAAAAATTGGTACTTCGAAAGTATAAACAAGGTCAAGAGACCACTATGTAGATTAGCCAAGAAAAAAAGAGAGAAAACTCAAAGATACAAACTCAGAAGTGACAAAGGTGACGTGAAAACCAATCTCAGAGAAATGCCAAAGATCCTCAGAGACTATTATGAACACCTGTAGGCACACAAACTAGAAAATCTAGAGGAAACTGATGAATTCCTAGAAACAGAAAACCTCCCAAGATTGAGTCAGGAGAAATTGAGATCCTGAACAGATCAAAAACTAGTTCTGAAAATGAATCAGTAATAAAAACTCTACCAACCAAAAAATATACTGGACCAGATGAATTCACAGCTAAATTGTACCAGACACACAAAGAAGAGCTATTAGTAAGCCTACTACAACTATTCTAAAAAAAAAAATTGAGAAGGAGAGACTTTTCTCAAACTCATTCTATAAAGCCGGCATCATCCTCATACCAAAATCTAGCAAAGATGCAACGAAAACGAAAACTACATGGCAATATGTCTGAAAAACAGAGATGCAAAAATCCTCAACAAATGACTAGCAAACTGAATTTAGCAGCCAACCAAAAATTTAATTCACCATATAAGTTTCATTCTTGGAATGCCAGGTTGGTTTAACATACACAGGTCAATAAATGTAATTTGTCACAAACAGAATTAAAAATACAAATCATATGATCATCTTTATTATATATATATATATATATATATATATATATATATATATAATGTATAAACCTTTGATAAAATCCACTATCCTTTCATGTTAAAAACCCTTAACAAACTAGGCATCAAAGGAACATACCTCAAAATAGTAAGAGTCATCTATGACAAACCCACAGCCACAATGATACTGAAGGAGCAGAAGCTGAAACTATTCCCCTTGAGAACTGGAGCTGAAACTATTCCCCTTGAAAACTGGACAACAGTAATGTTCTAGCTGATTGCCAAATCAAAAATGCAATCCCATTTATAACACCTATACAAAAGTAAAATATTGAGAAATACATCTATCCAAGGAAGTGAAAGACGTCTTCAAGAATTATAAAACGCTGCTGAAAGAAATCATAAATGACAACATTCCATGCTCATGGGTAGGAAGAATTAATATCATTAAAATGGCCATACTGCCCAAAGCAATCTACAGATTCAATGCTATTTCTATCAAATTACTAATACTAATTTCCACGGAATTAGGAAAAAAAAACTATTCTAAAATTCATATGGGACCAAACAAAACCCCAAATATTCAAAGCAATCCTAAGCAAAAGGAACAAAGTCAAAGGTATCACATTTTATGACTTCAAACTATAATACAAGTCATAGTAAACAAAATATTACAGTATTGGTACAAAAACAGGCACAGAAAATATTCCAGAAAAGTTGATCCTGTTGTGGAAGAATGACATGACCACAGCTGTAGCACCAATGCTGGGATAAGGCACTTACCACGTTGAAGACGGAGGGCACAGAATGAGAAATGAGGATTCTTACTTTAATAATATCATCGAACTGCCAAATTAGCCACCATATTTTCTCAAAACTCTTAGTAATATGACACAATATATTTTTTCTGAGACTTCAAATTTGATGAGTTAGAATTTTCCATCTAATGTAGGTAAAATCAACAGATACCGTAATCTAGCAGGTATATGCTTTAAGTGTTGACTAGAGCAGACATAATTTTTTTTTAGATAAAGATATGCCAAATGCACTAGATAGTTTAAAACCAGCAGATATTGAATTATTTAGTTTGTCAAATGGCTATTTTGATAATATGGAAGGTATTTTATTTCTAAAAAAACATAAAACAACTAAAAATAAGAAAAATATATTGATTTTGAGGACACTGGATATCATACTGAATCCAATGAAGAGTTGAAAAATGTCTCCCAGGAAATAATTATCACATACCCTTTTAGGTAATTTATTTAAGGCCTTTGAAGAACATCCTTCTTTAATCTCTATCATTTATATAATTTGTCTCAGTCACAATCATTAAAATTATTATTTTAAATTGCCATGTGAGAGAGCTCAATTCACCCACATTGAGTTAGTTTTCTTTCCTTACTCCAATTATTGTGGTCAAAAACTTAATTAACCTTACTTGAATTTCACAATGTTCTATGAGGGCAAATATTTAACTATATTATAGAAAATCTAAGATATCCATGGTTACATTATTACAGAATTCCTTTTGGGATTTATTTGTAGACCACAAACATACTATAAAACACAATAAGGATAAATGCTTTCATAAGACAAAAGGGGGAAAATAGAAAGAAAAATCGGCAAAGCATATTTAAAATAATATTGTGAAAGTTTTATAAATTTTAGCATAGAGTATATTATTATATTAAATAAAACAATGCATTTGTAACAATATATTTAATAATCTAATAATATAAGAAGTACTAAATCAATTTTTCTTCTAATAATATGTTTTCTAAACTATTACCAGAGTGATCTTGATAATGTCTTAGAAGTGTAAATACCTTTTGTGATTAAAATATTTTTGCGATTTCCTGCAGCTCTAAAGATGTGAAAGATGAACTCATTTCCAGAGACAGAGACATACCTAATGTTTTGGAATTTGCTGTCCTCTCTAACCTCGTCTGTCATTACCAAGCCAAAAAAAAAAAAGTGGGAATCATTTATAGAGTTGTAAAAAAGTAAACCCAGAATTCTATATCCAATGAAAATATACATTATGAAGGAAAGTTAAAGATTTTCGCAGATTAATGAAAACTAATAGAAGTTAATGTCAGTATACTTGCTCTATAAGAATAGCTAATAAAAAAAAGATATTCAGATGGAAGAAAATGATATGAGAAGGAAACCTGGAATATAAAGAATTTAGAACAACAGAAATGTTAAGGATCAAGTTAAATATAATAGGCAGCTTTTCTGCTCTATAATTATTTGAAGTGTGTATAACTATTGAAACTGTAATGAAATAAAATTTTCAGTAGATAAATATATGTATCTAGTATATATAGTATATAAAAATGTGTATGTATATATAATGTGTATATATAGTATATGTATATATAGTATGTGTGTATATATATATATACACACATACACAAACACAAACAATATACAAAGGAACTAAATACAAAGGAGTGAAAGTAATGGGACCTTTTTAATTTAAAGATTACTGCATTCTACTTGATATAGTGAAATACAGATTATAAGTAAAATGTGATGTATGTATAATTCTTAGAGCAACCTCTAAAATGTTTGATTCAAATTTAGCCTGAAAAGGAAAAGCAAGACAACCATACGTATGTGTGTGTCTGTATAAATATACATATATTTACATTATTATGATGAGTGTAGGTAATTACATTTTGATATACTTTGTTGTTAGATTTATTATTTTCTGGTTGTGCCCTCTCTTTATTAACTAATTAAATGTAATTAGTTATATTCACTATCAATAATGTATTTTTATTAATAATTGAATTTAAATTAATATTTGCATATTAATTGTTAGTTATTAAATTTTAATTATTTTTAATTATTAATTTAATGTTAATTATTAATAAGCACATAGGTAGCTAGTAAAAGAACTTCAAAATACAAGATGGAAAAGCTCACAAAATTGAAAGGACAAATTTATTGATCTGTAATTACAAATGTATGCTACAACATTTTTCTCAATAATATATAGAATAGCAAACAGAAAATATATAGTAAAAAGCTGAAATATAGAAGAATTTAATGATGCCATCAGTCAAGAAATACAATTCACATGTGTAGAATGCTTCACCAAACAACAAAAAATGCACTTTCTTTATATTCCAAACTTAAACATTTTAAAGAATGGAAAAAAAAATTCCAAGATATTCTCTGACCATAATGGAATTAACAGAAAGGTAATAAAAATATATTCAATCACTTTGAAATAGAACAATCTACTTCTAAATAATTCATAGGTCACTATGCATAATTAGAAAATACTTTGAACTGAACAAAGATAGTGCTATAGCATATTAATATTTATGATTAATATTTAGGTAAATTTTGTATTATTAAATGCTTATACAGAAAAGAAGAAAAGTCTGACATCAATAATCTAAGCTTCCACCTTACAAAACTAGTAAAGAAAAGCAAAATACACCCATTTGCAAAACGAAGAGGGTAATCAAAATGGAAGCAGAAATAAGATAAATTGAAAACAGAGAAACACTTCCAAAAATATCGATAAAATGGATAACCCTCTGAAAAATGAATACAAAGAAAATGAGAAGATACAAGTTGATAATATGAGGAATGAAGGATGGGATACTACTGCAAACCTACAGGCATTAAAAGTCAATAATTAAAAACAGAATGATTAAAATTAATGAATTATTTTTAGAAATCCATATACTACCACAAGTCACTAAAGATGAAATGAATGACCAGAATTGTCCTATATCTAGTAATGCAATTAAAATTACAGTTTTAAATCTTCCCCCAAAATCCTAGCAAGCTAGTTTCCATAATGGCTATGTTACTTAGTCTCAGTGCCTAGGGAGTTAGTGTATAATAATCTTTCTCCCTCAGAAGTAAGTCTTCTTAAAAGCGTGTTTGTTCATTTATGTTTTTTTGTCATTGTCTTTTTCATTCTTTCCTCTACCTTTCCACAGTGATTCTCCACCAATCCCCTATGGGTAGTAACACTTGCTATCATTTCCCCACACATCAAGGCTTTCATACTATAGTAAAGACAAGAAAGAAATGTTCTGGTAAAATGTTTTGCCCCTTTCCAATAGTTACTTTTTTATACTGTTCTGCTAGTCCGTATTCAGTCTTCATTAGTATGTCATATTTTATAGCTCAACTCTTATTTGACCTCTCCCTTTTTAGGCACCATCTCTCTTTGGATTTGAACCATTTGGTTGCTCTGTAAACCCAGGTCTCTGAAGGGTTAAAAATTGTGAACTTGAATGTTGCCCATTTTTTTCTTTTTGTCAACACAGGATAACTCTGTTTCCACTACTGTATATTCTAGGGTAAAAGCTTGAGGCTGAACCTCTTTCTTGCGTTAATATATTTTATAGCTCTTTCTCTATGTATAAACAGAAGTCTTCATTTCTGTAGTGTTATATAGTACTTATTAATACAGGTCTATAGTATGTAAAAACCGTTTTGTGAGTGACGGACAGTATTCTTTCTCAATTTTTAAATCAAATATTGATACTATCGATGTCTTTTGAAATATCTCTGCATGATTATCTCAATAGAATAAATATATTGAACTTAGGATGTTGGTATCAGCAGGCCAACTTATTGTCCCAAAATAAGTCTAATTAATAATGTATCTCTTTCAATACAGTCTTTCAATTATTTTCCTTAAACTCAAATTAAAATGCTTTTACTATTTTATATATCTATATCCAACTTAATTCTCTAGCATTATCATCTTCTATTTCATCTACAATATTATTCTATCAATAATATAAAAAAACTCAATGGTTCCTTTTTAGAAAAAGAAGTCTTCAAACCTTATGCTGTAATATAATTTTAATCTCACAAAGATTTCCTTCTAGAAAATTGATTCTGTATTTATGCTTATTGTTCTTATTGTGAATAGACATAAGAAATAACTAGATGAAAAATTAGTCTAATACATTATGACACTGATATTTAAGGCATGTCCATTATGTTGTTCAAATAGATTTATGTAATGATTATCTATTTACTGATAGAACCAGAAAAAGTTTATTTTCTTTCTTTTTCTGAATTTATTTACTTCTTTTATTAGCTGATGAAAGAATTATAACTTATCACTTTTCCATTTCTGTTTTAATTTGCAGGAAGTCTTAGTCAAATTTTGTGTTCCAAATTACAATGCCAACCTAGATTTTGTTAATACCTCTTTCTATAAAATTATTGACCAACTACACTATTCAAGACACTATGTTAGTTATAGCATGGATAAGTGAGTACCACTCTAATCTTTTGTTCTTGCAGTATTTTTTTACCGTTAGTTTGGGGGAAAAATGACTCAGAAGTGAAGGCATGGGATACAATATAACGCATAAGAGTTCAGGAAAATGAATTACTATGACCTGGAAGAATTTTTAAACATATTATCAGTTTCTTATTTCATAGTGCATACATTAAGAAGAGAGGATGAGATTAGGAATAAGAAACATGAGAATATGAGCATGCCCAAGACATGTTTGAAGGACTATGAGATGACATTTACTCTTATAAGTAAAAATTTTAAAAATAAAATATGATTTGGCTTTGGTTATAATTAATAAAAATTACTTGTTATGTTAATAAGATTTCAAGGACCAGGATCTTATAAAGCCAAGTGCTATTAATTATCAAAGCACTAGGCTATCATTTATCAATAAGATAATATGGAGAAAGGTATAGAACATATGCACTCAAGAGATTATGAAAGCACAGGGAAATAGGGCTAATTATAGGTAAGATGCTTTAAATACTTACTGCTCTAATTCTTATTATCTTCAATAAGGCAAGGCGAGAGATTTTCTACTTTATTGCAAGTTACTAATTGGAATTAGTTTTCAAATATTAAAACTACGTTTGCAATTTCAGAGGAAACTAAACTCTTCTAGAAGCACAGAAAATACATTTTCTCTTTTATTCTACAGAACGCATATGATGCATAAAAGGTAACTTGTGCATCAAAATGGTGAATGTCTTAAATCAGACTCTTGCGTAATCAAGTATGTTGACTCTGAAGTCAACTTAAGAAAACTCAGATTCCTTAAGTTCCCTTGCAGACCACATTTTACAGTGTGCTTTACTGATTAGAACACAAAGGCAACACAGTGCTTTGATTGATGGACTGATTGCTTTCAAATATGAAGAAGTATGACAAAAGGTATAAGCATTAGTTAGATGACTAGTGGTAAACCTGGCAACCCCAGGATAAGACATTTTGGCATCCTCACATATGCAGAAATATTCAACAGAAGCATAACACTGAAAACTAAAGATATTCCTACCATTTGTACCTTTGCAGGAAAAGCTGAGGGGATCATCCTTTTTAGATATGAGCTACCAATGGTCTCAGTTCCATAAATTGCATAAGAAAAATAAATAAAAATTGCCATAAATATGTCATAAGTGAGATACAAACTAGTTAATATAAGATTTCATTTCCTATGACAATTCGAAATATCTAAAACTACACCTGTGTGAGCAACATTTACCTGGACATGAGTAGTAGTTTTCACCTTTGTAATGGCAAAAATAAATGTTTAGCTACCATTCCCACATTGTGTATTGCACATCAGGCTTGTTTCAATCAGTTATTTTAGTTTCTTTCAATTATACTATTTTCTAGTCCCATTTGTCATGATGTCTTTGTTGCCCTTAGTTTAAATTCATCATTGTGAATATTTTAAAATATCACCTTGGTGTCAGTCAGAGTGACATTATCTATAGAATATATCAAAATGAAACTTGCATAATAAAATACTCTGAAAGAAATGGTCTGTGGGACACAAATGTAGATTTTCTTGAATATAAATGTATAAACTGTTTTCTAATATAGATTTTACACAATAGGTTTAAATGCCCAACATTTCTGAAGAGCCTACTTTGGAATAGGTGCTAGGTTAGATGACAATAAACAGATATAAAACAGGCTTCCCCGCGCTGAGAGTATATGAGGTTATAGAAGAAAAGACCTCATGCAAATGCAATAGAAGGGTACAATAGCACTGTGTTATTGGTACTTGGGGGAAAGCAGCTTATTATGTATAAGTGAATGTGTGGTCTGGGGCAAGGTTCCAGGTAAGAATGTTCAGAAAGTTATCTCAGAGAATGTAACACCGGAATTATCCAGAAGAATTATAATTTTAAAAAGACAAGAAAGCAAAGAGCAATTTGGACAAAAAGAACACTAGCGTCCCTGATGCATTGGTGATAAACTCACAATGACAAAAAGGTGATGTTGGTATTTGCACACATGACACAAATTAAGATTGTTGAAAACTAAAATATCCAATTTGCAAACTCCTTGCTAAATAACAGCAGCAGTTCTCAGAATAATGGTTCTTTTCTCCTTACGTAACAATTCTAATTGTTTTCTTGATTATTTTAAAAATTCTATAGTGATTAACAAAGAATCATTAGTGAACTCTCACTAAATGTGAGTCAAATGTCTTATTGTACTATTTTCTAAGTTTCTTCATGAGAACAATATTTTTCTACCACTCTTCAGAAATTGTACACCTTTAACATTGTTGCATATACAACATTTTCAATTTTTAATAAGATTCTTGTTTAAAATAAAAGACACGGTAAGGGAAAAGTGACATTTCTAACCTATTTCAAAATCTATTTTACCTTCATCTGTTACCTGTATTTTATTATTAATATAAGTTACAGTTTGCAAAGCAATGCATTTTAAAACATTCCTCCTTTACACTTCTTTCTTTATTATATAAGTAACATGGAGAAAAAAATTCAAAATGAAAGCCTCCTTCTACCAGTTTTTTTTTTTTTTTTTGAACTGCAATATCTTTCTTTTAGCTATGTTGAAATTCGTTAAAGTGATTGTCCTAGAGGATTTGGCAGAGTTAATGTCAGGCTTTAATTTATCAGGGTAAATTTTGTAAAAAAAAATGCTGTGCTTTGTCTAAGAACTGACATTTTATGTATGATTAAAAGCTAACGTGATTTAGTTTGGAATGAGAATTATGGAACATATTGTGTGAAAACAGATTCATGCCATAAAATGTTTTAAATGGAAAAAAAAATTGGTGTCATGCTTCTTTCTCTTAAAGTAATGTGTTCATTTCTAATTCCTCTCTCTAACCCTCCCTTCCTCTCTTAAGTTGTGAATGCTTAAATTAGATAAATTCAATTATGCTGCAATTTGTCTTTTGCCTTTCAAAAAACTAATTAGAAGTTATTGAGTTAAAAACTGTTAGTGATTTCAAAATATATTAGACCTGTGGAATTGAAGACACTGCTGGATACATAAACTTTCTAACTTCTCATCTGCCCATGCATATGTTGTTCATTGAAGCAAATATATCCATTATAAGAATGGCATATACATATCTAAATATTTTAATGATTAGCTGAAGTGAGTCTAGGAATGGAAGTGGAATGAAAAGTTTAAGCAGAGGCAGCATTGCATACATCAACTTTCTGACTTCTAATCTGCACATGCATATGTTACTCACTGAAGCAAATATATCCATTTTAAGAATAACAAATACATATCTAAATATATTAAGGATGAACTGAGGTGAGTCTAGGAATGGAAGTGGGATAAAAACTTTAGACAGAGGAAAGACTGGATAGTGAGTTCTATTTATTTATTTATGCCATTTTTTAAGTTCTTAGTGTGTGTGTATCTCACAGATGCGTAGTCTAGGAACAGAATAATGAACTCACAGAGCATATGATCCATTGGAAGAGACTTAATAAAAATAATATTTTAGGCTTTTGGCCACTCCTCATTTTTATGAGGAAAGTATGGAAGCTTTGTTTCCTTATCCAGTGGATATCTTCATTGAAATTTCCACAGAAGGAACATGCCTCAAAACACAAGGTAATCATGGAGATGTTTTAAATGTCAGGCATGTGTGACACACATTAAAATGATACTAAATCTCTTCTAGTCCGAGGGAGCCCAGACCCAAAAACACTAAAGTCTTGCTCTGGTGTTTTGTTTTCTAAAGTTTAAAAAAATTGTCTTCATATGGAAATGCTGTACTCATACATTTATTAAAATATCGTACTTATCAATTTTGACAAACTATAAAGTAAATGTGTAATGAACAATTATACTATATAATGAGTGAGAATTCTGAGTTTTGGGCAATAGAGAAGGTTATGGAAGAAATGATATTTGAAATTTGCAGGAAGAGCCTTTCTCAAAGGCTAACTTCTTCTTAGAGTGCCTTCCTGTCCGTTTAGTAATAAGTATCCTTTTAGTAATAAATGGACAGGAAGGCAGGCTAGGAAGAAGTTAGCCTTTGAGAAAATTCAGAGTAAAATGGAGAACTGTGCTTTGAAGGAACTGATAGAAGACCATACTGATGGAAGGAGAAAGATAGGCAGGAGGCAGATAACAGGCCATGTTTTATGTGTATATGTGTATATACACTAATATGGATTGGATCTCTGTCCCCATCCAAATCTCATGTTGAATTTTAATCTCCTGTGCTTGGGGAGGGACTTGATAAGAGGTGATTGAATCGCAGGGGTGGATTCCCCCTTGCTGTTCTTGTGCTAGTGACTGAATTCTCATGAGATCTGATGGTTTAAAAGTGTGGCGTTTCCCCTTTCACTCGCTTTCTCTGCTGCTCATGACAATAAGACATGCTTGCTTCCCCTTTGCCTTCAACCATGACTGTAAGTCTCCTGAGGCCTCTACAGCTGTGTGAAACTGTGAGTCAATTAAACCTCTTTTTATTATATAATGACTAGTCCCAGGTAGTTCTTTATAGCAGTGTGAAAACGGACTACTACATACACATACATGCACAAACATAAACGTGTATGCATGTATTTTTAAAAATAGCAAAAGGAAGTAGCAGCTCAAAGATTTTAAGTAGTGTCATAAGATGATCACACTTGCATTGTGAATAGATCTTCTGCTGGCTGTGTGAGAAATGGTTTAGGAGGGCGAACAGTAGATGTGAGGAAAAGAGGAAGGAATCTTTTGCTGTAGATGCTAGTCACTTAGCCTGAGGCGAATTAGATCGATGCGAAATACATTTAGAAAGTAAAAATGAAAAATTCTGATGATTATTGTATATAAGAGAGAGAGGGAGGCCACTGTCAAAGATTTTGTTTGTAAATCTAATAAAAAACTCTGTAATATGTCTAGGGCAAAAAAAAGTAAGTTTTGGATATCATAAGCCATATTATCACTTTGAAAAAAAAATGAAATCAAATAAATCTCATAGTCAAAATTAAGATATGGTTTTCTGTCTGGCTAATGTACCATTGTTTCTATTAGGAAATGGTGTATTGTCTAGCTGTGAAGTTGGCAGTAACAAGCAATTTTTTATTGCATCTCTAACAAACTTAGCTTGATAGAATTTCACAATACCCTCTGGTCTAGTCAGCTTCCTTTAGGCAGCTAACATATTATTATGTCTATGCCTTATTCATTTTTGTTCCCAGTGCCCAACATCCTCCTGGACACGTCAGTGTGGAATTTTAACTAGCATACAAGTGTGGAATGTCAAGTAGCTTAACCAAGGTCATAAGGCTAATTAGAAAGATTTGGTTTTGCAAAAGAAAAATAGGTGTTTTGCCTCCTTTCCCTTAGTGTAATATTCTTTCTCATAGGCTTAACCCATGAATCAACATGTTCTTCCTCTTTTCATTTAGCCAATACTTAATGCTACAGACAGATCCCTGAGAACCTCTGGAATATTCCGACTTTTTCTTGGAATGATAGCCTGAGATTGGTTTGCCTTATTTCACACCAGTTCTTTATCTCCTCTGGTCTTCTTGCTTCATCAAACCTTTGCAAGTATACCCCAGTGAATGTGAAGATTAGAGTTTTATAGTTATCAGGTCTTGGAAATTAAAGATTTACCTACACCCCCTTTCAGTAGCTGTTAGTCTTCTGTTGTTCAGATGTCCTCACAGTCTGACTAAGCCCAGTCTTGGCCCTATTCTGGTACTAGCCAATTGCCTTCCTCCCTCTGCCACACTTTGACTTGCCTCAGAAATGGAAAATCTACAACTGTCTGTAATACTTTAAAGTAGAATTGTATACTAATGGTGACAATTAGATTAAGAATCACCTGAATACACGAATGAAGAAGAAAAAACTCTTCTAAAGTTCTAAAGTCTTCAAGAACAGGGGAATAAACCTGGGATAAATAGTGCACCTGACCAAATTTATGAAGTGTGCAATATATGCTATTTGCTTTTTCAATAAATAGGAGTTTTCCTTTTTGTAGAATACTATCCCCTTCTCTAAGATTATTTTCAAAAATTTAGCACTTACATTACATTCTGTTTTGAGTTTGGTAGCTAACTAATACACTAATACCTGCCGAGATATTAACTGATAATTCAGATAGAAATTAATGCTGTATAGGAGTATTACTAATCAAGAAATATTTTTATTTTAAGATAACATATTAAATTTTAATGAATAAAGTCAGGGGACAGGATTTCTGGCCCCATAGGCTGTGATTTTTAGGCAGAGGGAAATGTTCTCACTTATCCTTAGATTCTTGTATGCATTTTAGGATTAAACTAGAATGCTAAATTTTGTGGTTATTTGAGATAGATTAGGATAACGTCAGAAAGACTTCCTTAAGTATACACCTACAAGTTGCATAGAAAAATTTTTAGAAAAAGACTGAAGTGTGTTTCTAGAAAGAGAGGACAACCTCTGAAACATTAATACCACCTGTATGATAATGTTTCATTTAGGAATATTTCCTGTCAGGGGAAAAATAAATCCATAAAAAAGAATTCGAAGAATGGCAGTACTTCTGCCTTACTGGTAAAACTGATTAATAAATATAGTTAGTTGATGAAAAATAGAAATGACTCATACTTTAAACTGTTGATTTGTATGTACTAAATCATTTCAGGTGATTATAATATTTTTTGCCACATCTTTTATATTTCTTAGAAAAAATGGTGAACTAATTTAAACCAATGCTGTTAATATACCACAGGTTAAAATGAAATTCTGATCACTGTGAGCAGCACTTCATAACATAAATGTTAGATTCACTCACTATGTTTCATACATGAATTAATGAGAATTGTTCCAATACAATTTTTCTTTGTCTGAGGTAATGTTTCCTTTTCCATTTTCCACTGCATTGTAACATGGGCCGTGATGCTCTCCAATCATATTTCCTGCTGACCTCCAGTAGTTCACCAGGACATCCTGATATTACACCATGATAATGTATACTCTACACTTTTGCATTTTTTCATTCTCTCTGCAATATCATTACTGCCCCAATTTCACCTTCTTTGCAGAGGCTAGGGTTCTATGTCTGTATCTCCCGACTCAGAAGAAACTGAAACAGACAAAACCTAAGTCTTATTTGATGAATACATAAAGGAAGCCTTTCACAGCTACTTAATTGCTGATGAACTTTTCATCCTTGAAGTCCTAATACAAAATTTTATATCTAGTGGCATAAACCCTTACAAAAAGAATCTTTCCTGTAAGTAATTATATCCTGTAAATTTTTGTCTATTTTTTAATAGAGAGGTGATTATTTTATATTCTTGTTCTATACCTGACATTACCTAGAATGATTGAATGTGTTTTTTTTTTCCAGTGAAAGGTAAAAAACTGTGGTTTATTCTCTTCTGAACAAGGTAAGCATCTTCACATGTTAAAGATCATTTGCATTCTTTTTCTATGAAGTGTTTGCTCTTAATTGTTGAAATCCTCTCAATATATCATTTGGTTTGGGTTATGGTGGGGTTTTTCCTGTCATATAAACATTTTTATGTCATAATAAGTGATTTTTGCAGTTGCTTTTGATAACATCCTAATGTTATCCCTCCCCAGTCACCCCACCCCCTGCTATCCATCCCTTAGCCCCCCCCACCCCTCTGGGTGTGTGATGTTCCCCTCCCTGTGTCCATGTCTTCTCATTGTTCAACACCCACTTATGAGTGAGAGCATGAGGTGCTTGGTTTTCTGGTCTTGTGTCAGTTTGCTGAGAATGATGGTTTCCAGCTTTATCCATGTCCCTGCAAAGGACATGAACTCATCCTTTCTATAGCTGCATAGTTTTCCATGGTGTATGTGCCATATATTCTTTACCCACATTAACTCCAGATGGATTAAATATTTAAATGTAAAACCTAATACCATAAAACAACCTAGAAGAAAACCTAGGCAGCACCATTCAGGACACAGATATAGGCAAGGACTTCATGACTAAAACACCATAAGCAATGGCAACAAAACCAAAAATAGGCAAATGGGATCCAATTAAACTTAAGAGCTTCTGCACAGCAAAATAAACTATCATTAGAGTGAACTGGCAACCAACAGAATGGGAAAAAAAATTTGCAATCTACCCATCTGACAAAGGGCTAATATCCAGAATGTATAAAGAACTTAAATTTACAAGAAAAAACAAACCCATCCAAAAGTGGGTGAAGGATCTGAACAGACACTTCTCAAAAGAAGACATTTATGCAGCCAACAAACATATCAATAAAAGCTCATCATGACTGGTAATTAGAGAAATGCAAATCAAAACCACATTGAGATAACATCTCACACCAGTTAGAATGGTGATCATTAAAAAATCTGGAGACAACAGATGCTGGAGAGGATGTGGAGAAATAGGAACGCTTTACACTGTTGGTAAATTAGTTCAACCATTGTGGAAGACAGTATGGCAATTCTTCAAGGATCTAGAAATAGAAATACCATTTGACCCTGCAATCCCATTACTGGTTATACATCCAAAGGATTATCACTCCTTCTATTATAAAGATACATGCACGGGTAAGTTCATTGAGGCTCTGTATACACTATCTCTTAAAGCCAAGAAATAAATATAGAAAAAGAGAAATAAGATCTACTGGGAGACTGGGGCTCCAGTGCAGATATCAGTCACAAGGGAGAACTACAGTAGGCAGACCTGAGATTCCATTTCTGAGAGGAAGACACAGGAACCTAGGAATTTTGTTCAGGTTTTCTGAAAAATTGGTTATGATAGTCAGTCAGTGTTGAACTTGTACCAAGAGTATGTTGCAGTCCTAAAGTTACATTACTTCCAGTGACTCAAACCCAAATCAATTGCTCAGTTCGGGAATAAGAGTTAGTCTACACCTTATATTGACTTCAATAGTTAAGTGAATTTGCCATCAGGAAAAGTCAAAAAGTAAATAAGTAAATAAATAAATAACCACAGTGTGTTAGATTAAAAACAAAAAACAAAAAACACCCTTTGCAGTCCAATTGTGTTTGTGTCAGAGCACACAAAGAAAAGTTCACCCTTGAGAAAGTTATTTGTATTCTCTCTGAATCTCAGCTTCTTCTCTTATAAAAATTGAGTTAAGAAAAGATGTAGGTCAGAACTCCTTCAGGACAAATAGCTCTACTCAATATAGCTTAAATAATAATAATAAAATGGTGATGGGAGGTGGGAGACAGTGAGACAAATAATCTGTTAAACCACTTGTAGAAGAGAAAGATGTGCAATCCTTTGTGTAAAGAAAATGAAAAACCTCATATGATCAATTGAAATTTTTATATTTCTACAAGGTAAACACTGAGATTTTAGTAATATATTTAGAATTTAGATAAGTCAATAAAAAAGCAGCCAAGAAAAACAAGCTCACCAAATTGTACAATTTTCTCTTATTTTTTCTCCCTTTCCATTAACAATTTAAATGATTAGCTATATGACATGACTTGAAATTGACAATGATTTCTGAAAATAAATACTTCATATTTCAAAGCATAGCCAAGGAACAGAATATATCCAACAGAAATTTATATATATTTTACTTTTCTTGAGAGCAAAATACTACATAAATCCTCCTTTTGCTATTACAAGGTACAATAAAATGCAAACAAAAATTGCTTTCATGCAAGGTAAAATACAGTAAGCTTTGCAGGAGTAATAATTGATTTTTGCAGTTGCTTTTGAGTTGTGTGTATGTGTGTGTGTGTTTGGGGGGATCTATTTCAAGATAATATAACAAATAAACAAGGTGCTTCACTGCTTCTTCAGGAAAATTTCCTTCAGTAGTTTTTTTTTTTTTTAAGAAATAAAAATTTCTTATCAGTAATTAAAAGTTCTATGGTTAAATTTCATGTTGTGCTATAGAATATTTAGTATCAATATCACAAAACTCTATCAATCATCTTTTCATTTTCACTCTGCCAAAATACAGGCATAGAAATGTTTTTGAGTGTGTGCATGTGTGTATATGTAAAAAGAGAGAGGGAGAGAGAGGGGAGAGAGGGGAGAGAGAGGGGAGAGAGGGGAGAGAGGGGAGAGAGGGAGAGAGGGAGAGAGTGAGAAAGGAAAGCAGGAAGGAGAAAAGATAAACAGAAGACAAACAAGAAGCAAACTCGGAGGGAAGGATCTAGAAAGAAATATAATTATAAAGAAACAAAGAAACCATTAAGATTTAAGAAACCTAATACTGGACCTGGATAGCTCATGCCTGTAATCCCAGTACTTTGGGAAGCTGAGCGGGTGGATTACTTGAGCTCAGGAGTTCCAGACCAGCCTTGGCAATGTGGTGAAATACCATCTGTACTAAAAAAAATAAAAATTAAAAATTAAAAAAAAAACACACACAAAAATTAGCTGAGCATGGTGGTGCATGCCTGTAATCCCAGCTACTTGGGAGACCGAGGCAGGAGAATCTCTTGAACCCACTAGGCAGAAACTGAAGTGAACCGAGATTATGCCACTGCACTCCAGCTTAGGTGACAGAGAGACTTTGTCTCAAAAAGAAGCAAAAAATAAAAAGAAAAAAACTGATAGTGGAGACAAATGAAATACTTTTTGCTTTAAAATGATTTGATTAAAATTGTGTGACTGAAATTGTGAAAATAAAATTGACTCTGAAATGTAAATCCTTAGTGATGATTTTATTAAAATAATATGTTTCAGAGACATAGGATACTTGTCTCTGAATAAATACGTTATTTTCAAATTAGGTTACATTGTGAAATGAATAATTTATCTTCTGAGAAGAAAAAAAATGTTAGTTAGAAAACGTGAAACATTTGCAAAGTGAGAGACCTTGAATTGAAGATCATCCTATCAGATCAAATATCTTTTATTTCTCAGTAAAACATTCATGGAAACACAAGAAAAAAAATGTAATTTGGTAGTATAATAAAATTTTGACTACTTGAATGTTGCCTAACTTATTTTCATTTATGTAATAAGTCTTTTCAGTGTCATAATTATAGCGATAGAACAATACATCGGGAGAAAGAGAAAACTACCTAGGCGTCAGTTTACAACACGACTTTATTTCACTTCGTAAGACTTACGTAACTTGAAAAAAGTTAGGAATATGCTTTATTTTTAGTTATTTTATTCTTGATCAATTTTAAATTCAAAGATGAAGAATTATCTGCTCCAGAGACCTGAAGAGCTATCTTCTTTGGATATCTTTGTGGAGCTCTTCCGTATTTCTTGTTCCTAAATATAATAAATAACTCTTAATGTCAACTTACTTTACCTTTCAGCTGCATTCATAACATTCCTTAGTTCCTTGGCTTTTTAGACACCTGTCAATGAATAGACAGTATTCTATCTGTCAACATGGACGGCTTTGAAGGAGTGACCTACCATCCTAGCACTATAGTATCATCTCCCAAGTCGGATGGCAGCATGATCTGGCCCTAGGGGCTCCCTGTTCCCAAAAGTCATTGTCCTGGGTTATCCAGATGGCCCTAGTAATCTTACTTCCTTCTGCAATGTTAGTAATGCCTTAAGCTGACAGTTGCTATTTTGCAGAGCAGTTTTCCTCTTTGCTTGGCTGTTAACTTGCCTCTGAGCCTGGGCTGATCTGAGAAACAGGTGTGATGAGAGCATGAACAGAGCTGCACGTGGGGCAGTTCCCTGGTTTGTACAGTCAAAAAAAAAAAAAAAAAAAAGATTAACCAGTTTATCTTCTTTTCTATTCCTCCCTCAATTAACCTACTTTCAAGATACTTGAGACTCTATTATTTGTCCCAAACCCTCTCTCTTGTTTACTCTTTGCCTGGATAACCTAATTCCACACTTTTACTCTAACTGTATTATAAACCAATTGTTCCTGCATTTTTCTGGTATCTATTGCAAAAACTGAAGAAACATTAACCACAAAACTCCCAAGCATTTATTTCTCCAATGAGTCTGCCCTTAGCTGTAGTTCTACTCAGATCAGTTTGATTTGCCTCCAATTTGTGTACTGCTCAAGCTTGCTCCATGCATTCCTCATTCTCCTTGAACTGACAGTTACTCAAGGCATCGTCCTCTGATGGCAGATGGCAAAAAGTCCAACAGAACAACCGTGACTGAGAAACTATCTGCTTATATTACCTTCCTTACTGTTCCATTGGCCACAGCAGGACATACTGACTAAACCTAAACTCATTTGGCTAGGAGTACTTATTTCACTTATTCTACCAGGTCATACGGAAGAGGAGGGAAGTGAAGAACAATTCGCAATAATCCAGTATAAAATCCATCTGTATCTCTACTCACTTTACTAAAATTTAAACTCAAATATCCAGCTATGCTATGTAACATGTAATAAGCATCTGAAATGAAGTGGCAAAAATCAAATTATTGATTCCATCACTACCCACCTTTTATTATCTGCTAGCAAATTGCACCACATCAGGCCCAAAGGTTATCTACAGTTTTCTTTCCCTCAATTCTTGCAATAATTCCTGTCTGCTTTATCTCAAAAATATTTTGGAAATATCTTTTTATCTGTATTTCTACTACTCCAGTCCAAATCAACATCATTTATTTTCATGACTGTACCAATGTGTTTCTAAAATAATTTCCTAACATTCTTAATCTCTTAGGTATAATCTGTTCTCTTTACAGTATGCATATTGAATTTTTAAGGCATGTAATATCTAACCAACAAATCAAATGCTTTGGAATTCCTAGAAGTAAAACAGTGCATGCATTGTTAGGAAGAGCAAAATAAATGTATTTTGTAGGATTTCACACTGTTAAATTTGTATATCATGAATAGTAGTCATTAAAGTTTTAAATACCAGAAATATGAATAAAATAATGGTATTCCTTCACTAGAATAAGCAAAGATTTAAAGCAATAATCACAATAACAAAACACACAAACAGTAATTTGGGCTGGGAGCTGTGCTTTCAATTTGCAAAACTGATATGTCAATAAACCAAAAATAATGTGGATTAAATGAGAAACCTAGGATAATCTATTCATGATTTTGGAAAAAAAACTTTTTAATCTAGTCATCTATTTAGCTCTAATGATGATTAACGTGCTTAGAAATAATATTGTAGAAACAAGAAATAGAAAATAAAATTGGATGAGTCAGAGTAAAAACAAGTATCTGGAAATGATCTACTATAAAACTCAAAACACATGAAATTCTATCATACTGTAAATTATGTACCTCTATTAGACTATAAGAATATGTGGCTTTTATGAAAGATATGATGTAAATAGTGAAGAGAGTGTGGTCTAGAAATATAGGATGAACTATAAATGAAATTGATAGGGAAAGAAATGTTGCAATAAGTAAAATGTAAGAAAAGAGTTAAAACTCGCAAATAAGTGGTGAAATTCATGTTAGGGAAAAGAAAATCAGTACAGATCGGAAAACTTGTGATGTTTTCTCAATATGCAGATAATGCAGAAAAAATTACAATAATGAAAATGATGAGTAACATGGCAAACCTAGATGACAAAACAATGGAGAAATTATATATGGTTAATAAATGTACTGAGTAAGAAAGATTTCAGTTCAAAGGAATAGAAGAAATATCAAAGATATAAATGAAGACTGTTACCAATTAAATGGCTCACTGCATGCCAAAAAACACATAATAAAAGGAGTCCTGTTGGCATAATTTTGGAAAACATACAGAAAAATATCTGAAAAGAACACGTGAAAATATAGCAGGCTACATAGGGAAAAAAATATTAGATTTTTCTCACACTTCTCTGCTTCATTACAAATTTAAGAATTAAATGTATATTAAAATGATTAAGTGTGGCCTCTTCAGCTATATATACTGGATTCAAATCCTGTCCTTGTTTATAAAGTATGATACTGAACAAAAAGAATTCTCAGTTCATCAGTATCATTATCTATATAATTAGGCTTGTGGAGTCCCTTTTGATGATTCAATAAGTTGATGTACATAAAGTGCTTAGAAAATTCTTGACACATAATTTCCTCCTACCAATTATTTCTGCTTTGAATTGAGTACATGTCATATGTTAAGGCAATAGAAAAACTTATTCAGAAAATAGAAGGCATAGAAAACCTTCTTTCATAATATAAAAGAATAAAAAGAATCTTAATTTCTGTATTCAGAATAGAAGCAAAACTATATTAAATAGAAGAAAGTCGTAACATGTAAAACATTTTGGGATACCATGAAAAGTGTAATGCCTAAACCATTGCCTCATATGACTATATTGTCCTATTTAATTTTAAACTGCAGAAGAAGAAGGACATAGCCAAAGATTTTTTCATGAGCGGTCAAATGTTTTTATAAAGCCTGAAAAGGAAAGGTAGCATAGATAAATGTAATTAGGATAGGCATAGATAACATAATTAGAATTACACAGATTTGATAATTGCATGTATATTCAAAATAATTCCCACAATGAAGACATTAGACAAAGATGTTTACTAACCCCTGCTCTCAACAATAAAGTGTTATTTTGTCCTTAAAAGTATATAAATAACAGTCAATGTGCTCAAACTAGAAGGGTATGTCTTCTGTGAGAATTGAAAATAGATATATTATTCAAAATAAAAAAATAATGACAAATTTGATAAAATATTTTGACTAGCTCTTTAAAATAAATTCACAATCTATAACTGGTTTGCATATCACTTTACTTGATGTATGCTTATGGTAAAATGAGTGAGCAATTTTCTCTAATGACATCAAAAATAAATACCTTTAGGAAACAAATTTTAAAATACAATATTGTTAAGATACAATGCATATAAAGCATAGATTATTTGCTTATTAAAAATGTACCAACCAAGCCAGGCACTGTGGCTTACTCCTGCAATCCCAGCACTTTGGGAGCCTGGGAGGGCAGATCATGAGGTTAGGAGTTCGAGACCAGCCTGATCAACATGAAGAAACCCTGTCTCTACTAAAAATACAAAAATTAGCCAGGCGTGGTGGTGCATGCCTGTAATCCCAGCTACTCGGGAGGCTGAGGCAGGAGAATTGCTTGAACCTGGGAGATGGAGGTTGCCATGAGCCGAGAGTGCACCACTGCACCCCAGCCTGGGCAACAAGAGCAAAACTCTGTATCAAAAGAAATAAAAATTAAAATTAAAAAAAGAAAAAAGACGTACCAACCATCAATTTATTAACTGTTGTTGATAATAGAAATGGAGATGAGACAGTTTTAGATTTTTAAGGTGGAATAATTTCTTTGTGAAAGACACTGTGAAATGGTCTCATATTCGAAGTACAAGGTGCTTTGAATTCTGAAAACAAAAATAACAATACATCACTCTTCAACTTTAAGGAATATATATCAAAATAAAAATGTAATTACGGGAAAATGTGTTCATTTCATCATAATTATTTTATGTCTGATTTTAAGATAGAAAAAATTAAAATAAAACACAACCTATAATGTTAACCCATTTATGGTAGGCAAAATTCTAAAATGGTTCCAAAGATTCTGGCCTTCTGGTATACATACCCTTCCCTCAATGGAAAAACTTGTGAAGATGATGGACTCTCTATCCCATAACTACTTTACTTCATATAGGAGAAGGGATTTTTCAGATGTAGCTACTGTAACAAATTGACTTTCCGTAATTACAAAGGTAAATTATCCTGTGGACCCTACCTCCTCAGATAAGTGCAATCTCCTCCTGAAAAAGATATTCAAAGATTGAAAGAGCCTATGGAGGGGGCAATGTGGCAAGGGACTTTACTTTGGGTCTCTAGAAGTTGAGAGTTCCTGTGAGCAAGGGAATGGAAGCCTCACTCTTATAATCACAAGAAACTGAAATACCAATAGGATTTTTAAAGCAAGCCTGACATTTCAGCAAAGAATACAGCCCAGCCAACATTTACATCATAAGACCTTGCAAGACAGCAGATAACCGGACTCAAAGTCCTGACACTCAGACACTGTGGGTTGATACATTTGTGTTGCTTAAGCTGCTAAGTTTAAGATAATTTTTTTTGATAATTTGACATGTAGCAACAGAAAACAGAAATGGACTTTTAATGATATTCTGAACATATTGCTTACCATGGAATTTCAGTACTACTTTAAGAACATTTTGTTTGAAATTTAGTCATCTCTCAGTATCCATGAAGAATTGGATTGAGGAATCCTTGTGAATATTAAAACCTACAGATGATCAAGTATGTAATATACAATGGTGGAGTATTTGCATATAACTCTGGTGCTTCTTCCTGCATATTTTAAATAATCTTCAGATTACTTATAATATCTAATACAATGTAAATGTTATGTAAATAGTAGTTATGCTGTATTGTTTACATAAAAATGACAATAAAATAGTTTGTGCATGTATAGTACAAGTGTTTCCTTTTCCCCAAATAGGTAGTATCTATAGTTGGTTGAGCCCTTGGATGTAGAGCCTACAGATATGGAAAACCAACTGTCCTTTTAAAAGAAGTATGCGTATTTAGATGGGCAGAGAAAGATGGATGCATAGAACCCTTCAGTTGTCATCCCCCTCACAGGAACACCAAATTGAATTGAATCTGGGCAAGGAATGACTTCATAAAGACAAAATATCAGGTGAGTGATTACAGTACCTGATTTTAGTATCATATTGAGAAAAGAGGTACTAAAGAGGGTGGGAAAAGTGTCTTGCATTGCCTATACCACCCCTCCCACATTCCCCCAGCAACAAGTGGAAAGAGAATTTGTGTGCGTGAGAGAGGGAGAGTGAGGTTGTGAAACTGCATTAGAACTCAGTGCTGTCATTACAGCAGAACACAACACAAGGTAAAACCCTGCCAGTGTCTGTGATTGAAGCATTTAGAAAAGCCCTAGCCAGAAAATATTCTGCTCCAACAGTAAGAAACTGAGTTCCAGCTAGCTCCACCACTGGCTGACTAAACTGCCCTAAGGTCCTAGATAAATTTGGAAGGTAGTCAGATCACAAGGACTGCAGTCTCTGAGAAAGCCCTAGTGTTGTGCTTGGCTTTGATCCAGAGGGCTAAGGGTTCACAGAGCCCAATGAGAGATAAGCTGTGGCAGCCAAGGGGGTGCGTGCATCACTGCTCTCCCAACTCTAGGCAGTGCAGCTTGGAGAGAGACTTCTCTGCTTGAGGAAAAGAGGAGGAAGGGTGAAGAAAGAGGACTTTATTTTTCAACTTGGGTGCTGGCTCAACCATAATGAAATAAAGCATCAAGTAGATTTCTGAAGCTCTTTATTACACATGCTAACTCATAGATGTCATGTCTAGAACCCAGCCTGGGAATCTTCTGCCCTGAAGAAAAGGACCCAGTAAGCAGAATTGGCCACCTGCTGAGTAAAGAGCCAGTAGGCTTTGAATATGCATCAGTGGTGGCCAGGTAGTAGTCCCCTTGAGCTTTGGGCAAGATGCAGTACTGCACTGTCTTCAGATGGGACCCAGCATAGTTCTGGCTCTGGTGGCCACTGGAATGCTTGCATCACCTCTCCCAGAATTCTAGACAGCCAAGCACATAGACACAGACTCCTACTATTTGGAAGAAAGTGAGGAATGAGAATAAGACTCTGCCTGGTAATTCAGGGAGTTTCCTAGACCTTAAATCAAGTCCACCAAGGTGGTAGGAATCAACAAGAGTCACAGTGATACTGGGCTTGGATCAAGCCGTAGTGCAGATGTAGCTACAGTGACCATAAACTAAGATCACAACACTCAATTTACTTTGAATATCTAGAAAGTCTTCTCAAGAAAGATGAGTATAAACAAGCCTAGACTATGACTACTAGAATAAATTGCCAATTTTTCTGTCCAGTCAATGTCTGGACATCAATAAGCATCCATAAGAATCAAGAACATCCAGGGCTGGATACAGAGGCTCAAACCTGTAATCCCAGAACTTTTGGAGACCAAGATGGGATCTCATAAGGCCAGAAATTCAAGACCAGCCTGGCCAACATAGAGAGACCCCATCTTTATAAAATATAAAAATAAAAATTTGTTGGTACCTGCCTGTAGTCCTAACTATTTAGGAGGTTGAGCTGACAGGATCACTTTTGCTTAGGAGTTCAAAGATACAGTGAGCAATGATCATGCCACTGCATTCCAGCATGGGTAATAGAGTAAGACACAGGTTTGAAAAAATAAAATTAAATTTTAAAAAAAGAACATCCAGGAAAACATGATCTTTCCAAACAAACTAAATGTGTCCTTTAAATTAAAAAACATTTTATGTACAATTTAATTTGTCATTAATCAAACACATATAAAACTGAGTGAAATTAAGCCTTTAGTTAATCTATGTCACCAAAGTAAATGCATTGGTTTTTAAAAAAATATTTCAATCTTGGCTGGGCGTGGTGGCTCACATCTATAATCCCAGCATTTTGTGAGGCCAAGGTGGCCAAATTACTTGAGGTCATGAGTTTGAGACCAGCCTGGCCAACATGGTGAAGCCCTGTCTCTACCAAAAATATAAAAAATTATCTGTGTTGATGTGTGCCTGTGGGTCCCAGCTACTTGAGAGGATTGCTTGAGGTTGGAAGGTGGGGCTTGCAGTGAGCCAAGATTGGACCACTGCACTCCAGCATGGTTGAGAATGAGAGCCGCCTCCGCCAAAAAAGAATTGTTAATAATAAAATCTACCAGAGCCTAAAGCATGAAGATAATCAACAATTTGTTTAACCAGCATTTGCTGATTTTAGAAACATTACTTTAGAGACATACTTATTCTGAACCTATTAAATACCTAACAATGTGATAGGGGCTTCAGAGGGAATAAAAATTGGTAAGGTCAAAATCCCCAACTTGAAAGTACTTCCTAGTTTAATGGTGAAGACAGTGGGTGATGGGGATTTGAAAATAAGAGAAAGAAATGACGATAAATGCATATAAACATAGTAGGTATCATAAAACAAGAGGAATATAGAAGAAGAAAGAAGAGAAAGTCTCCATAGATCAAGTGATATTGTTATACAACTGATATAAAATAAATGAAACAAAAGGGACATAAAATGTAGAATGAATCAATGAGCAAAGTTGTTGTTCTTAAGGCTTTCACTGTAAATAGAGGAAGTGAGAGAGGGGAGGCAGATGAGTTATAACAAAGAATGAGCAGTCTTACGAAATGACATGTGGAGTATAGATAGGTTAACAGACTGTTTGGGAAAGTTGGAAAGCAGGCTTAATTAAGAAGACTATATTTTGCATAGATGTTTTTAAAATATGAGATGGAATTGGTCAAATAATCGACTATTATAAGCGGAGGAACAAAAGTTTCTACAATCTCCACAGTCTAGAGAACTTCATGTTGGATATGTTAGTGACATGAAGGAGATAACAACCCAAAGTTAAGCGAGAGTGAAGATTTAAAAGTCTGTGAGTGGAAAACTGTAAAAGCTGGTACAGTTTCAAAGGCAGATGAGGATAAATAATGAAGACTTTAGTTTGGTTTTAATTACTCTCAACTGGTTTAATAACAAACTAATAAACAAGCAATACAAAGTATACTCACTAGGTCGAGGGTGCAAGTGGGTCTATAAGGCATCTGTTTTTGTCTTCTTTTTTCACAAATAGGCAACCAATGGAAATTAGCAAGATAGCATTTGTGGAGTGAGAGCTAGGAATACCAATAGGATAAAGGTGTGGACCTGTCGGCAATAAATGTTCTATCAATTATCACATAAAATTTTCCATTGTGTGTGCCACAGTTAAATTTATCTCAGCTCTGTTTCTTAGTGCACCACTGGGACTCCTATAGTAGACTGGTCAAACCCTCTCAACATTCAGGTTAACAATTTAAGGCATACAAGTATTATTTAAAATGCTCTCATCTGAATGACATAGTTTGAACAGTTAGAAACATAGTGGTATGACCAATTTTATCTTCTGGTAAGACAATGCAAGCTGTGTCATCTACTAATTTGAAATGGGACAAGAAATAGACTGATGACAGGGATGGAATGCTGTAATTGCCAAAATAAAGAATGGAAAGATCCAAAATTAAGACAGTGGAGGTGAAAATGGAGAAGTTAGATGTGAAAGTCATCTGTAAATGAGAAATGATAGAACTTAATGAACATGTGGATAATAAAGGAAGAAAATAATTCTTCTAGTTTGAGAGAATGGGTAACTAGTAGAAAATCTATTTTCTTTGAAAATATTGGATTTGATGAACACCTGGTACAGAATAAATCTATGCAATAATATAACTGAAGTACTAATGCTTTGATTGAAACTCTGATACTAGCTCTACCATTTTCCTGTGTGACATTGAGTATGTTACATAACTTTTATGTGCCTCTATTTGCTTATCCAAAGTAGCGAATAATAATTTAACTAGTCAAAACTTTTTAGGACATTAAATGAGATAATAGATATATAACATTTAAAACAGCAAGAGAAGCTTAAGATAAGGGAAACATTCTTTTGAGATAAAAAATTAAAGAATATGAATATGAAAATAAGATTATAAGATTTACTAGTGGTAGGATGAGACATAAGAGAAAATGAATAACAGAACTTATATAAGCTTCGTATTTAAGAATTTCAGATAAGAAAGAAAAATCTTTCAAATTAGAAATAAAAAAGGTAGTCAGGAGAATTAGGATGAGAACCAGAAGAAAATGGTAAAAAACCAGTGGGGAGGGCATGGACTGTTAAAAATGCAGAAAAAAAGAATGGTTTTGTGAGAGAAAAGAAGCATAAATACTTTCAAAAATTTGGACTTATTCTAAAACTATGCAATATTGGGTAATGTATCAGTAAAAAGACCACTTGATGAAAATTAGGAATTAAATCTCAAGTAACCATTTATTAGCATATTGGTAAGCTTAATAACATGTTACTATAATATAATGTTTAAAATAATAAAGTGAACAATTTTAGAGTGAGATGTGAACATCTTCGATTTGCTTTGGCATATCTTCCAATAGTAGAAAAACTGTAGCTGGCATTTCACAGTTGGGAAAATATACACAAAGGGATTAAATACATTAGATAAGCAAGAAGGAATAATCATTAAGAAATATGAGATTTAGGGAGGAATTTTTTGAAGTACTGTATTTGTCACTGTCAATATTTATTTGGATATTATATTTAACAAATTACATCCTAAATTTTGGGTCACTGATTCAGAACACACACATTGTTATACTTTGTTTTTGCTTACATAATATAACTGACAGTACATAGCATAATTATAGTAAATGCTAAAATCTTCCCGTATCCAAAATAAGTAAAAGTTAATATTTGGCCCACTTTCTCCAAATGTCTTTCTCAAATAGTCTTAATTAGCAATGTCTAATTCTATTTTTTGGACTTTTTTCTACTTTTAAAATAAACAATCCTATTAAGATCATTGCACTGAAAATCTTTAAAAAAATAATCACTTCATTAGCAATATTCAGGCATTCATGAAGTATTGAAATATGGATAATGACTTGAAGATGTCACTAAAATGATCATCTGTCCCCAATTAATACTGATATATTACAGTCAGGAGGTCTTTTAATGATCACATTACTGGGAAATTATTGCTACTCATATAATTTGTCCTTATAATCATGTATTTATCAAAGATACAAAAGACAAGTCTCCCAGGAGGCTTATTAAAATTCTTATTCTCCTTGATTTTTAATTGGTAAAGAAGATAATTTTTCCTTTTATTTCTTCTGCAAAACCAACTGGGTTTTCATCAACCTAAGTATCATTTAAAATTATGCAATTGTCATATACATAAATCTCCATTTTTAAAGGGCAGAAAATAATATGCCAAAGTGAAAAACCACTTTAAAGCACTGTTCCCTACTATTAGGTTATAATCAAATCAAATGAAATATTATTAAATATCTATAGATGCTAGGCAATTTATTAACCTCTAAATTTACACAGTACTAAAATTATAAGGTAAAGTTACTTTACAGAAAACCATTCGCATATGACCTTTATATTTACTTTCAAAATTATTTTTGTAAATTTTTATAAATTTAAATAACTCCAAATTACTAATTTTTAGGAAATACATTTCTGATTCCATGAGTTACATATGATTTACCAGCATACTCCCCAATATTGCCAAAATCTCTAGAAAGACAGCACCTTAAAATACAACTATTTTATAAAATCTGTTCGGGCACCATTCTCAGTTCTACACCTTGGTTTATCCAGTGTCTAAGCATGCCAACAATATTGACAGCATGTCCACAAAACTTTTATTTTATTTACTTACTTATTTAGAGACAGGGTCTTGTTCTATCACTTAGGCTGCAGTGCAGTGGCACGATCACAGCTCACTGCAGCCTCGAGCTCCTCGGAGCAAACGGTCCTCCCACTTCAAGCTGTCTAGTAGCTGGGACCACAGGCGTGCACAACCACACCCAGCTAATTTATGTATTTTTTGTAAAGATGGGATAGTGCCATGTTGCCCAGGCTAGTCTTCAGCTCCTGGGCTCAAGTTGTCCTTGTGCCATGGCCTCCAAAAGTGCTGGAATACAGGCATGAGCCACGTGCCTGGCCCAACAACAACTTTTCGATACTATTGCAGGTTGGTAGAGTATGCAATTCAGAATAGCAAAGGATTTATGACTTCTTGTTGGTTCTAAGCACTGGCGAGATTTCTGCAATGTAAAGTTAGTCTCTTCACTCCTTATTCCCTCTCTACCTTCCACAGGATACACTGGCCCAGCTCACACCTAAGGGGTGGGGAGAAGAGTTATACTCTCTTATTTTGAGGGTAGAGTCCCTACATAAATTATTTGGAATGCTTCCTTGTCAAATATTTGCCTCATTTCCCCAATTTGTTAATTTATCTTAACATTTATTAACGATCCATGTGTTTTCATAAGGTGTTATAATATTTATAAATTACTCAAATTGTTTGGCTTTGGCTATTAAGGTTCATTTAGTTGGCTCCTTTATAATTCTTTGACACACCTTTCTCTCAATGTGTGTGCATGGTGTAGGTGTGTGTGAGTGTGCATATGTTTGTGTGTGAGTGGGCACTTTCTTACCTTCTAGCATCACATAGCACACAGGTCCATCTTGCATATTTCCTGCCTTGGCCAGGCACTCAGACGTTTCTACAGCATCCTGCTTCTTTTTGTTGGAGATGACTATTAGAAAACAAGATGTGAGTATGAGATGTGCTAATTGCTACTTGAGTTTTATTGTTGTTTTTCCTGATTTTGGCCCACAGGACAAAAAGCAGATGTTGGGAGAGAGAACTTCAAGGCGGCTGACTAGAGGCATCTAGCACTCACCTACTCCACAAAGAGGAACCAAAATAGCAGGTAGGTAAGCACATTTTGCATAAAGCATCTAAGGCATAATACTAGAATTCAATAAAGAAGTGACAGATAATACCAGAGTCATGAAGGAGGGAAGTGAGGCAGCTGACTCAGCCATGATCTGCTGAATGCCTGAAGAACCACTCAATATAGCAAAATAGTAAATGAGAGATCTCTAGTGGTCCACATTTCCAGCATAAACCCCTGTAACTCCAGCCACAGAAGAGCCCTTTTACCCTGTAGGCACTGAAATTCACAGATTAAGCTACCTGAAGCCTGTGTTGTGGCACCACTCAAGAGAAGGAATGCATGGTAGGTCCCATGTGCCCCAAGTCCTAAGGGACTACATCACAGTGCCATTTTGAAAGACTGACTCTCACAAGATGGCATTCTGCCCAGAAGCCCAAAAGCCCTTGCATTTTCACATCCCTGGAGCCCCACTGACATCCCCCTGCATCTACCCATAGAGCAGTAGCGGCATAATACTGCTTGTACTCAGTGGAGCAGCAGGGTCCTAAGCACTTTAGCACATACAGTCTCCTACACTTCAGGGAATGAGTAACAGGGCACCAAGGAGGCTGCAACTGAGACTAAGGGAGCCAAGATGTATGCTTCTTAGAGCCTGAAACCTGCCTGCGTGGGGCCACTGCCACTTACAGCAACTCTGTTCCCACAAGAAGCAGGACCACAGTGCACTTGCATGTGTACTGTTGACAAATTCTCCTTGCTCACAGCCACCACTGCTGCCTGTGCCAATGACTAAAGCATGCACCACTTCCAGTGACCCTACCCTCTGGTATCACAGTCACCACACACTTGCATGTGTTCTGAAAACTGGCTCTTCCTGCCCACTGTTGCAGCCACTGCCGCCATGGTCCAAAGTGTGCGCTCTTCAGAGTATTTGAAAGCCACCTCCTGAGGCTGTTGCCAACTGACAGAAATCCATTCTCACTCAACAGCAGGGACACAGTGAACTTACATATACACTAAGGATGGGTGATCCCTGCTCACCATCACCATTGCTGCTGTTACCCAGGAGCCTGGAGAACACTTCACCCTGTGCAATACAGCCTGTGCCCATGTGCACCTCTGTGGCCCCTGATGACAGACATGCTGGGTTTGGCATCACTCCCTCAATGCCCATGCATCCCTGGAGATGGCCCCACCCTGTCCACCACTGTTGGCGTTCCTCTCAGGGATTTGAGGATAAGCCCACCTTGCTGAGGATAAGTGTCCCTGCTATTGGGTATTGCTACCATTATAGCTGGCTCATGGTAGCCCCCTATAACACACTATGTGGGGACCTGGGAAGTGGCTCACCCAGCTCATCACAGCCAGTGCTAACACAAACATGTGCTGCCTAGGAGATCTAGGGTTGTCACATCATCACTACAGTCATCACTTAGAACCTGTACATTGCTCAGGGTCCTAAGGATCTGCCCATGCACTCAGTCCACTGCTGCTACTGCCAGTACCTACGCCAGTCACTTGGAGGCCTAAAAATTAGCACAATTTGACCATCTAGCACCAGTGCCTGCATACATTGCCCGAGGGCCCAAAGATAGGTATCCTCAGCTCACCATTGCCACCACTGGGGCCTGAGAACTGGCCTATCTGGTATTGCATTCCCAATAACAACTCACCACAGCCTCCACTAACAATGGTAGCCTAAGCCACAGAGAAAATCAAGGGCATTACTGATGCTGTTTGCTGCTGAAGAAATCATATGGAGACTACACTACTGTACCTACCCAGAATCGAAGGTAAAGCGCCCAGTCCAACTAACATCAAAGATACATGTTAGGAAAAAGTCTGCCCCTATGAAAGCCAATCCAAAAACTTGGAATAAGTGACTATTTCAGAAGATGCACAGATATAAATGTAAGGATACACACACACACACACACACATATACTCATACAGGAAAAAAGAAAGGAAACATTACACCTCTAAAGGAACACAATAATTCTTCAGCAACAGATCTCAATGACAAAGAAATTAATAAAATGTCACAAAAAAGAATTTAAAATAATGTTAAAGACCAAAAAATACAAATAAACAGAAGTATCATATAAACAAAGTTATAAATGAAAATTTTACTAATAAAATAGATATTTAAAAAAGAATCAAACATAAATCAAATTGAAGATTTCAATGAAAGAAACCAAAAAGTCATTTAAGAGCTTCAATAATAAAGTGGATCAAGCAAAACAATGAATTTCTGAACTTAAAGATAGGTCTTTTGAAATAATTTTATCAGACACACAAAAAGAATAAAAATAATAAGCAAAGTCTTTGTGACATATGGGGAACCATAAATGACTAAGTATATGAATATTTGGTATTTCAGAAGTTTCAAAGTGTTCAAAGGCATAGACAATTTACCAAAATAATGGTGGAACATTTCCCAAGTTGAGCAAGATATATATATATATGTCCAGACAGGAAGCTCAGTGATCCCCAAGTAGATATGACCTAGAAAGTTCTGCTCTACTGCACATTTTAGGCAATCTGTCAAAAGTAAAAGTAAAAATAAAAATAAATAAAAAATAGCAAGAGAAAAGCATCTAGTCACACATAAGGGAATCCCAATCAGGCCAACAGCAGATTTTTCAGCACACAGCTTACAGGCCATTCAAGAATGCTGCATAGAGCAAAGTTATTCTTTATAAATGAAGAAGAAATAATGTTTTTCCCAAGCAAGCAAAAACTGAGAAATTCACCATTAGATCAATTCTATAAGAAATGCTTAAGTGTACCCTACACATTGAGCAAAAGGGCAATATCTACCATCATGGAAACACGCAAAGAAGATAAAACTCACTGGTAGAATAAACATACAAATGAGGAAAATACTCAAATGTTGCCACTACAGAAAAACGTAAAACCACAATGATAAACAATAAGAGAGACATAAAGGAACAAAATATATACAAAACAACCAGAGACCAATTAATGAAGTGACAGGAATAAGTCTTCACATATCAATAATAATCTTTACTGTTAGTAAACTGTTCACTGAAAAGATACAGTCTGGGTGAATGAACAGAAAAACATATTCCAATTATATGCCATATACAGAAAACCCACTTCACCTGTAAATATACATATAGACTAAAAGTAAAAGAATGTAAACAAATATTCCATGCAAATGGAAACAAAGAGCAAGCAAGAGTACCTATGCTTACATCAGATAAAACATGCTTTAAGTTAAAACATGTAGGAACAGACAAAGAAGGTCATTACATAATGATAAAACAATTCAGCAAGATGATACAATAATTCTAAATGTATGTGCACCCAACACCAAAGCATCTAGATATAGGAAGCAAATATTATTATATCTGAAGGTAGTGATAGATGTCAATATAATAATAGCTGGAAGTGGAAACTTTAACTTCCCAGTCTCAGCAGTATCTACACAGAAAATTAACAAGAAGAACAATAATGAAATTGAACTTAAGTTTCCCTTTAGAACAAATGGACCTAACAGACATCTGTAGAACATTTTATTCAAAAGCTGCAGAATATCCATTTTTTTCTCAGCAGCATGTGGAACATACTCCAGGACAGATTGCATATTTGGCTACAAGCAAGTCTCAACAATTTTAAAAATCAAAATTATATTAAGTATTTTCTCAGACCACAATGAAATAAAACTAGCAATCAATGACAAGATAAACTTTGGAAACTTTACAAGTACATGTAAATTATACAAAATGCTCCTGAAAGACCGTTGGGTTAATGAAGAAATTAAGATGAGATTCAAAACATTTCTTAAAAAAAATTCAATTCAATAGAAAATAAAACAATATACCAAAACCCATGTGATTCTGTGAAAACAGGGTTATTAGGGAAGTTTATAGCAATAAATGCTTAACTGAAAAAGGAGAGCAATTTCAATTAACCATTTAATATTGGATCTAAAGGAACTAGAAAAGCAGGAACAAACCAAAATGAAACTTAGTAGAAAAAAATAATAAAGCTTGGATCAGAAATAAATGAGAGACTAAAAAATTACAAAGGACCATCAAAATGACAAATTGATTTTTTGAAAAGATAAAGAAAATTGATATTAGTTAGACTAAGAAACAAAGCAGAATACACCCAAATAAAAAAAGTTGGAAATAGAACCAACACCACAGAAATACAGGAGACCATCAGACATTATTATAAATAACTATATGTTAACAAACTGGAAAACTCAGGACCAGATGACTTCACTGTCATAAAGTTATTATGAATAAGTATATGCTTGCTATAGTTTTCATTATATATTCATAATTGTTATTACGAATAACTATATGCTAACAAACTGGAAAGCCCACAACCAGACAACTTCACTATCAAAAGTTACCAAACTTATAAAGAACTAACACCAATTATCCTTAAATTATTCCACGAAATTAAAAAAGAGGGAATTCTGTCTCATTTCTTCTACAAGGTCAGCATTATCCTGGCACCAAAACCAGACAGAAACACAATAGCAAAAAATATGGGAAAAGAATGCTGACGAACATAGAAACAAAAGTTATCAGTGGAATACTAGCAAACTGAGTACAATAGCCAGCATATCAGAAATACAAAACATAAAAATCAGGTAGGATTTATCCCAAGGATGAAGCAATGTCAACATGCACAAATCAATTCATGTGATATAGCACATTAATAGAATGAAGGACAAAAACCTATGATTATCTAAACAGATACACAAAAAGCATTTGATAACATTCAACACTTCTTCAATAAACTAGGGCATAGAAGGAACATACCACAATGTAATAAAGGCTGTGTATGGCAGACCTACAGCTGACATCATACTGAATGAAGAAAAACAGTCTTTCCTTTAAGAAGTAAAATAAGGGAAGGATGACTACTTTCACCATTCCTATTTAACATAGTACTGAATGTCTAGCCAGAGCAATCAGGCAAAAGAAAGAAATATAATAAAAGGCATCCAAATTGGAAAAGAGAAAATCAAAATATCTCTATATGATATGATCTTATATCAGGATAAACCCAGAGACCACACTAAGGAATTTAGGTCTGATATACACATTCAGTAAATGTGGACAATACAAAACTATTGTGCAAAAGCTAGTATTGTTTCTATCTGCTGACAATGAATTAGCTAAAAAAGAATTCAAAAAGTCAATTTTCTTTACAGCAACTACAGAAAGAAAATACATAGGAAAAAATTGAACCAAAAAGATGAATGTTCCCTACAAGAAAAGTGACAAAATTAAAAATGGAAGATGACATAAACAAATTTAAAAAAATCTAATTTTCATGAGGCAGAGTAATTACAATTTTTAAAATGATCATATCACCCAATGCAATCTGCAGATTAAATACAATCCCTTTCAAAATACCAATGTCATTTTTTACATGCACCACAAATGTGCTAAAAGTTGTAAGATTAACCTTAAGGAAAAAGAACAGATATGGAAGCAACACAGATTTGCCTTTAAAATATTTTTACAAGACTATAATATCTAAAATATTTAGATTTTTAAATTGTATAATAATTCTAAATGTATGCGCACCCAACACCAAAGCATCTAGATATAAGAAGCAAATATTCTTATAGATTTTTAAATATTTTGCTATATTGTTATGACTTTAAAACATTTTACAAGGCTATAGTTTCCAAAATGGCATGATAGTGGATTAAAAACAGACATATACACCAGTGAAACAAACAGAGAACTGAAAAATAGTTCCACATATTTATAGCTCTGTCAGTCTGTTCTCACACTGCTAATAAAGACATATGTGAGACTGGGTAATTTATTTAAAAAAAGAGGTTTAATAGACTCACAGTTCCGCATGACTGAGAAGGCCTCACAATCATGGCAGAAGGGAAAGGGGGAGCAAAGGCATGTCTTATATGGTGGCAGTCAAGAGAGAGTATGCAGGGGAACTATTCTTTATAAACCCGTCAGATCTCATGAGACTTATTCACTATCACAGCCAAGCCATATCAATAGCCAACTGATTTTTGATATACACACCAAAACATACATTGGGGAAAGGATGCCCTACTTAAAAATGGTGCTGGGAAAATGGAATATCTACTACTAGAAGAACTACTAGAAGAAAACATAGGGGGAATACTATAGGACACTGATCTAAGCAAAGATTTTATACCAAAGACCTCAAACCACAGGCAACAGAAACAAAAACAGACAAATGATGTGATATTGAACTAAAAAGCTTCTGCTCAGCAAAGGAAACAATAAAGTGAAAATACATTTTGTTGAATAGGATAACATATTCACAGACTTTCATCCAACAAGGGACTAATATCCAGAATATACAAGGAACTCAAAAAAATCAACAGCAAAAAATACAAAGAGTTTCATTAAAATGTTGTTTCGCAATCTAAACAGACATTTCTCAAAAGAACACGTACAAATTGCCAACAATTTTGAAAATATGTTGTACATGACTAATAGTTTGAGAAATATAGATCAAAACAACAACGGAATACTATCTTTCCCCAGTTAGAATGATTATCATTAAAAATACAAAAGTAACAGTTAATAAGAATGTGGAAAACTCTTATACACTGTTGGTAGGAATTTAAATTAGTACAGCCATTATGGAAAACTATATGGATATTTCTCAAAAAAATTGAAAACAGATCTACCATGCAATCCAGCAATTCTACTACTTTGATATCCTGATATTCTTTTCTTTTGATAAATTTAGGCATTTATCCAAAGAAAAGAAAATCAGAGTATCAAAGAAATATGTGTGTGCCATGTTTATTGCAGCACTCTTCGCAAGAGCAAAGATGTGGAGCCAACCCGAGGGTCTATTAATGAATAAATGGATAAAGAAAATGTGCTATACCTACAATGGAATATTACTTTACCATAAACAAAAAGAAGTCCTTTCATTTATAGCGACATAGATGAAACTATAAGGTCATTAGGTCAAGTGAAATAATTCAGGCACAAAAAGAAAAATATTGTGTATTCTTTCATAGATGGGAGTTAAAACCATCTCATTGAAGTACAGTGTAAACTTATCAAGGGCTGAGAAGGGTGTTGGGGGGCTAGGGTGAGGAGACTGAAAAGAGGTTGATTAATGGGTACAAACATAGAGTGAGAAAGAATAAATAAGTCCTATCGTTAAATAGCAGACTGGGATGACTGTCGTTAATGACAATGTATTATATTTCAAAATAGCTAGAACAAAGAAGTTGAAAATTTCCCAACACATATAAAGAATAAATACTTGAGGTGATAGATACCCCAAAATATCCTTATCATTACACAGTCTATGCATGTAACCATATATCATATATACCCCATTAAATGTACAAATGCTACATATTAAAAATTCAAAAATTACATGCATTTAAACCAACTCATACATATAACAACACATATATAAATATTTCTATATGTAACCATCTGTGCTATATTAAGCTCAACTTGAATTTATACTGATGTGTCCAGTTCGTTGCCACATCAATCATTCCAGCTTTCTGCTTTTGCTTATCTGTAAACTCCCATTCCAACAGTGAACATCTTGGCTCCCACCATCTGCCATCCATTTACTTAATTGTTCCTTTCCATTATACATGTATAGCAACATGTACAAATTATGATGATAAATATGTACATTTGATAAGATGTAATGACAGTGACATTTTACCTCTGTGGTCTTCCTTGCAGTGACCCATAACCCCAATCATTCTACAAAACACCTGATTACTGCTCAAAACATTCAAGGTCATAAAAAGCAAGGAAATTGTTTTCACTTACAAGTGAGTGTTAAATGTTAAGAACACATGGACACATAGATGGGAACAACACTCACTGGAGTCTTTCAGAGGGTGGAGGGTGAGAAGAGGAAGAGTATCAGGAAACATAACTACTGGGTACTAGGCTTAATACTTGGGTGATAAAATAATCTGCACAGCAAACCGCCATGACACAAGCTTACCTATGTAACCAACCTGTGGTTGTACTCTTGAACTTAAAAGATTAAAAAATTAAAAATAAAGAATATGCCAATGCCAAGAGAAGCCTAAACCGAGATGAAAATTAAATGTAATGTGATACTCTGGAAAGTCTCTTGCAACAGGAAAGGGATATTAGGTTAAAACTAAGGAAATTTAAATAAACTATGGCCTTAAATTTAATGTTGTACCAATATTGGTTCATTAACTGTACCAAATGCATCATACTAATGTAAATATTTAATTACAGGTGATATGGGGAAATCTGTACTATCTTCTCCAATCTTTTTAGGTATAAAACTATTGTAACAATTAATGTCTGATTTAAATATTTTTTTAAAAAAACAACACATTTTAACGTGGCCCAAAGTATACTGCTTAGATATATAAATATCCACAATTAAATTGTGGCACATGAGACAAAGTAAATAGAGAACTGTTGTTAACTATTTAAATAATGCCATGCATGTGATATGGTTTCAGGAAAAAAAATACTTCTTTTTTAAAAACCATTTTCAATAATAAATTGTTGACAACTGAAGCATGGCTCTGTGGTGGATTTGATATTTAATTGGCATCAAAAAACTCATTAATTGTGGAATGAAAAACTGAAAAATCAAAATCTTAAAATATATGATGAGTAGTTTTTATACTGTATAAAACATTTAAACTAAAACTATATGTAGATTCAGTATGCAGAAGAATATTTATAGGGTCAGTCAAAATTTTTAGTATCCTGGTGTAGAGTTGATACAATATGTATGTATTAATTGTCGTTGCTGTGAACAAAAATACCACCAATTTTGCTATTTGAAATAACATACCTTTATTATCACGGATTATGTGGCTCAGGAGCCTGGGCAGAGTAGCTGGGTTCTCTTTCAGGATCTTTAAATGAGGCAATTAAGCTATTGTCTGGGCTTTTTTCCTTCTGGAGCTTAGGTTTCTCATCCAAGTTCATGTGGTTATTTGAAAAATTAAATTCCTTGCAATTGCATGGTGGAGGTCCCTCATTTTCTTGCTGGCTCTCAGTTGGGACTCCTCGCAGCTTCTAGAGGGTCCTGGATTTCTAGCCATAATCATTTCACAGGTTCTTGTGGAATGAGGCCACTTATTTATTTGAAGCTGGCAGAAGAATCACTCTCATCATGAATTTCTCAGTTTCTCTTTAAAAACTTTCATCTGAATAAATCAAGCCCACTGTGTTAGTTTGTCCTTGCATTGCTATAAAGAAATACCTGAGGCTGGGTAATTTATAAAGAAAATAAGTTTCATTGGTTCAGGCTTTACAGGAAGCCTGGTGCAGGCACCTGCTTAGCTTCTGTTGAGGCTTCAGGGGGCTTACAATAATGGCAGAAAGCAACAGGCAGGTAGCATGACACATGTGAGAACAGGAATAAGAGAGTGAGTGGAGGAAGCTCCAGACTTTCAAACAATCACATCTCATGGGAACTAAATGAGTGAGAACTCACTTCACCAAGAGGATGGTGCTAAACCATTCATGAGGGATCCGCCCCATGTTTCAATCAGCTCCTACCATGACCCACTTCCAACGTTGGAAATCATAGTTTAACATGGGATTTGGAAGAAACAAACATCCAAACCATATCACCTGCTTAGGGTGACGAGTTTTTTGTATTAACTCATGTTAATTGATTTAGAACCTTAATTACTATAAAGTAACACAATCATGTGCGGATCATTTCATCATATTTATGAGTCCTCTTACACTCAAGGGTAGGGATTATACAGTGAATGTACATCAGGGGATGAATATATTGTGGCTATGTTAAAATTCTTTCTGGCATGTACGTATTTACTGTTTAGTGTGAGTCATGTGTGCACCTGATGGAATGTTTCATTTTAATTTACACTGTCATGCTTGTGATGTTGTTGGATTCTATGACTTAGATAATATTAAAATGGGAGACACCCAGTATGAGGTTACTGAATCATGGGAGCAGGTTTTTCCCTTTCTGTCTTCTGTTAGTGAATAAGTCTCATGAGAGCTGATGGTTTTATAAAGGGGAGCCCCCCTGCACGTAGCCTTTTGCCTGCTGCCATGTAAGATGTGCCTTTGCTCCTCATTTGCCTTCTGCCATGATTGTCAGGCCTCCCCAGTTATGTGAAACTGTGGGTCTATTAAATCTTGTTTTCTTTATGAACGATTCAGTCTTGGGTATGTCTTTATTAGCAGCATGAGAACAGATGAATACAATTATAACATGATAATGATCAAATATTCAATGTTAGAACTTATTAGAGACCCCAGAGATATAAAAAAGAAAATAAGGACCGATAACAAAGATACCATGCAAAAAATTTACAACCAAAATGAATTCAACAAAGATATGAATATGAAGCCCTCTCATGAATAACAGTAATCTGAAGAGCCGTATATTTCTTAGAAATGGAAATCATAGTGAATCCTTACACCAAGTGTTGGTATCAAATGGCTTCAAAAAGACATTCTACAAAACATGTTAAGAAGAAATGATATCGATTATATCTAAAATATTCCATTAAATAGAAGGGGTGTAAACATTTTCCACTTCCTTTTGAGGCCAGTATTAACCTGATATCACAATCAGAAAAGAACTCTACAAGAATTGTTTTAAAAAATAAAAAACTAAAGACCAAAAGCCCTCATGAACATAGATGAAAGATCCAAAAAATTTTAATAAATGAAGTTCAGCAATATACGTAACTGACAAGCCATCAGGGTCAGGTAAGGATGTTTCCAGCAATACAGGTTTGCTTTCATATTTTAAAAATTAATGAGTGTAACTCACTATTTTATCATATTAAAATGGAGTAATCATATGGTCTTCAAGTTGAAATTGACATGGCGTTGGAGTTAATGTAATTTATTCCACAGCCAGGTCTCTTAAACTTTAAAATAACTTAAATCTTTTTCAATAATTAAGTACAATTCTATAATTTTGAAGCAGTTGTTTCCTGTTTTGCCCTGTGAAAGAAATAATACATTGTTGGACACCAACAGAAAATATTCAATCTGGTCCCCCAGCAAAAAATAACAACAACAACAATAAGAAGAGTAAATTTAAAACTCGAGTAGTCACTTGGACATTGGCCACTTCCTTTATGAAATAAAGGTGGAAGTAATCAGACTCAAAAGCATAATCTGAATTGGACACTGTCCAGATCCTGAAGAGTTTTATTCAATAGTAATATTCAAGTGGTCACAAAGAATACTTGGTTCATAGAGATAATAGTATATTCCTGTAATAGCCATAGATGTGACATTTATTGAAGTCCCAGTATCTGGTAGTGGAGTATAGTTGGAAGAAGTGAAAGAACCAGTCCTTTACTACTTTGCAAATTGACATTACTTAATCCAGAGAAACAGGTATCACAAGCAGGCTTACTTTTGATGAACCTGGTCACTGAGAGAGCACTACAGTGTAGGAAAGAAGGAAGTGTAATGAACAATCTTGAACTGATTTCAACAACAACATCATGCTTCTTGACATAAAATTTAGAGATTACACATATACGTAGGAAGAAAAGTGAGGCTTGTTTATTTGAGCCATACTTGGATATTAAGTAATGTGAGGTACAATAGAAAACAAATCTTTATATTCCTGTTATTATGCCACTTCCTGTTACCAAAGGCTGTCTACCCCTCTTACTTGTGTTTCCTGAATATCTTTGGCACCTCTCCACTGTACCATGTAATCTGAAGTGGATCTGAATGCTAAACTAAATGATAGTGGCCATCTAACATTCAGACTCTGCTTCATTATTATTATTATTATTTTTTTTTGAGATAGAGTCTCGCTCTGTTGCTGAGTGCAATGGCATGATCTCGGCTCACTGCAACACTTGCCCCTCAGTTTCAAGTGATTCTCTTGCCTCAGCCTTGTGAGAGCTGGGATTGCAGGCATGCACCACGACACCTGGCTAATTTTTTGTATTTTTAGAAGAGATGGGGTTTCACCATGTTGGCCAGGCTGATCTCGATCTCCTGACGTCAAGTGATCTGTCTGCTCCAGCCTCCCAAAGTGCCGGGATTACAGGCATGAGACACAGAGCCCAGCCTGAGAGACTAATGTATTAATTACTTTTATTATTAAGTTACTTCATTTTTAATTCAAAATTTAAATTCCTTGCTCTGATAAATTAAAAAGTGACTGCAAGTTTCTCATAGATAGATAGGCGCAAAAAAATGCTGTATTTGTGTAAGCTACTTAATTTTTATATGTATCTTACATCTGTATGCGCAAGTATACAGTGTGGTAAATTTATTACAAGCATATTACCTTTTTGCAAAAGTAGGATACAGATACACCAGTTTTATATAATAATTTGCATAATTATCAAGGAACATAGCAAAAGATAATATAGAATGTTAACTGTATCTACTGAGTTTTATATAAGAAAAAAAACATTTTTAGAACCCATTTGATATGGTTTTGCTCTGTGTCACTACCCAAACGTCACTTCAACTTGTAATTCCCAATGCTGGGAGAGGGACCTGGTGGGAGGTGATTGGATCAGGGGGACAGATTTCCCCCTGTTCTTCTTGTGACAGTGAGTGAGTTCTTATGAGATCTGATTGTTAGAAAGTTTGTAGCACTTCCCCCTTCTCTCTCTCTCTCTCTTGCTTCTCCATGGTAAGATATGCCTGCTTCCCCTTTGCTTTCTGTCATGATTGTAAGTTTCCTGAGGCTTCCCAACCATGTTTCCTGTACAGCCTGTGGAACTTTGAGTAAATTAAACCTCTTTTCTTCATATTACCCAGTGTTGAAGTATATGAATGAATTAATATACCATATTATGAAAAATATAGATGTAAGCAAAAAATATATTTGTGAAGATGTTCATTGTATTTTATTAATAATTAGTTATTTGGAAACAACAAATTTTCATCAGTAAATGTAAATGTAGATATGTTTAAACCACAAATCATTTATACATATATTAAAAACATGTAATAACTTAAGAAATTTGTGCATCTTCTTAAATGATGGGCAAGAATCAACAAAGGAGTGACGTATGAATATTTTAGCAAATGGATTGAAAATTTCCTTCTACCAATCAACATTGTCACATTTAAATTTTTTGTAGGCAGCATGCATAATTTTTACAACTCAGTTTTTATAGAATCCATATAGTAACACTTAAATGTGTTCAAAGGGCCCAGAAGTCTAAGATTTTCCATTTTCCACAATACTTTATTGATTTTAATACAACCACTAAGAGAACTCTAGTTTCTACAAGAAATCTCACTTTTACTTAAAAACAACACTAATAATTTGGATTTAATTGTAATACATAGAAAGAGGAGCATGAAAGAAATATATGAATATCTTAAAATATCTTGTGCTGCAGCAACAGAATGCCTTACAGTGGGTAATTTATAATGAACTGAAAGGTAGTGTCTCACAGTTTGGAGGCTGGAAAGTTCAGTATTAAAGTGTTGGCATCTGGCAATAGCCTTCTTACTCATTATCACACAGGGGCACAGAAGAGAACAAGAGAGGGCAAGAGGAGGCCATACTCGCCCTTTTTTTCTTGATGCCAATCCCACCCATGAGGATAAAGTCCTCTGGCCTCAACATTATTAAAGGTCCCACCACTTAATACTGTTACATGACAATTAAATTTCAACATGCATTTCAAACCACAATAAAAGTAGGTAAAAACACAACTAAGTTTACATCAATTATAATTGAAAGGAGAGTAGTGATTCATCAAATATTTTAAATTTAATACAGTCTTCAAAAATTAGTGAAATGCATAGAATAGCATACACACACCATAAACATAGATTTAGTTATTCTTATTTTGCATTATGACTCTAGGAAGCACCGAAACAAACAAACAAAAAATATTTGGGCCATGTTCAAAGAGTCAAATGATTTATCTTTTTTATCTTGTGTAATGGACACTGGTCCTTGTTACTATGGTAATGGGAATATGAACATACAGTTTATACAGTTTGGAATCCAAGAAAGTGTCCATAGCTGCTCTCACAATCTAAATAGAGAATGATTGTGTTTACAGACACTTTTGTTTCCAAGACAACATGATATTCTCTCATGTGACTCTATGGAAACCAGCAAACTTGCAATTGGTTTTCAGTCTTTGTAGTAGCCAAACTCTGTTGGGTTCTCAATATAAATGCTAATGGAAGGAAGGTGGGTAGCTTTCTTTCCTTGTGTTTCAAAATTATACGTTAAAACTTCAAATTACTTTGGCATTCCTTAGAGGAAAGTTATATATAAATATAGTATTACATTGTTATTTATGACATACACAAAATCTGACTAAATTTTTAGTGCCAAAATTATTCCTATATGTTTATCAGAATAAAGAATCTTTTTCCTCTACACCCTAATCTACTAGTGTTTTCCTGTACAAAGGAAGGTTCTAAAAGCATTATTTCAAAAAATTTGTACCAAGGGCTTTAGCAGATTTTATTTATTCTGAATTGGCATAAAAGATATTCTAAAACTATCTTTTCTGTCACTCTTGTGTTTAGTGATTCTGTTTAACAATGTTCAGCCCACACATTAAGTAGATATGGAGAAAACATCTAAAAATACTAAGTAAATGGCATTCGAGTTATTTAGTTATCTCTGATATACTATCTACTTAAGGATTGGCTTAAAATATTCACAAAGATATGTACATATTTCATAGAAATCTAAAAAATTTTAAATAATAAAAATGAGAAAGCAATATTAAACTTGTGATAATTCTTTAATAAATACACAAATATTGACATGATAATGCATAATCAATAGGAAAAACACTATGTGGAGGATTCAGTACTCATATATTTTTAAAATAGAATCCAATTTATATGGTTTGTACAACTGTAAAGTAGACAAGCATCGTCCCTATTGAATGTGTCTAAATTTGGGGAAAGGCTAGATGCATTCTCCTTATTTCACATTTAACTAGTACAAATTAGCAAGCCAGTTTGAGAATATTATTCTAAGAATAAGATATTAAATTATAAAAGCAATATTGTAGGAAGGGTGAATAACCAGTTCCAACATTTGCAAACACAGTGAATATTCTGTCTCCCAAAATAACTAAGGCGTATACACAATACTAACCCAAATACAAATGGCAATAGATTATTTTACCCAAAATGTTGTGAGCACTGGTGGCCAAAGTCACCTCAAGTAATTGGAATTATCACTAAAAAAGTTGCTTCTTAGAATCACAATAAGTTATTGTCATTTGAGCTTCTGCTCAGCAGTAAGGCTGATTACTGCTTATAATACCTCCTGCTATGGTTTGGATATAAATGTTTGTCCCCACCAAATCCCATGTTGAAATTTGATACCTCAAGGTGGCAGTGTTGACAGGTGGGACACAGTGGGAAGTGTTTGGGTCATGGGGCAGATTCTTCATGAATATATAATGCCCACTCTGAGATAGGGGAGCTCCTACCACTGGTTTCTACAAGAGCTGATTCTTAAAATGGGCCTGGTACCTCCTGTCTCTCTCTTGCTTCCTCTCCTGCCATGTGATCTCTGCACAAGCTGGATATCCTCTTTCTTTCTGCCATGAAGGGAAGCAGCCTAAGGTTCTCACCAGATGCAAATGCCAATGTCATATTTCTTCGGTAGCTCACAGAACTGTGAGCCAAAGAAACCTATTTTCTTTATAAATTACCCAACCTCAGGTATTCTTTTATAGCAACACAATATGGATATGGACTGAGCCATCTATGAACACTGATATAGAAAAATATACAGCCAAAAAAATTCAGATAATACTGAAATAATGACTGAAGTTGATCCCTGAACGACACAGGAGTTAGAGCACCAACTCTCCCCTCCTATGTCAAGGAATATTCACACACAACTTTTGGCTCCCCCAAAACTTAACTACTAGTAGCCTAGTGTTCACTGGAAGCTTTTAGTATAGTAGAAATGCCAATTTACATATATTTATAAGCTCTATTTATAGTGTGTGCTATATTTTCATAATAAATTAAGCTAAAGCAAAAATGCTATTAAAATAAGGACAAGAAAACATATATTCTTACTATTCATTAAATAAAAGTGAATTGTCATAAAGATCTTTATTATCATCTTTTCATTGGGTAGGCTGAGGAGGAGAAAGAAGAAGAGGAGTTGGTCTTTCTGTGTCAGGGATGACAGAGGTGGAAGAGGTAAAGGAGGTGAAATGGGAAGCAAGAGAGACAGGCTCTTATGTTCCAGAAATGTATTTTGATTATCTGACTCTTCATGCCTGAGAAATTAAGATGAAAGGAAGGTATGTAAAACTAGAAAAAAAAAGTTCACTACATTGTTTAACTCTGTTAAGGATAGCTCTGAAGTTAAGGAATTTGGAAGTTAGGAATGTCTGCATCTTATGGTTCACATTCTAATTAGACTCTTCAGTGTTCTACTTAGACTCTGTCATCACAAAACTATAGAAAATAGACAAATTTTCTTACACTGGTATATTTCCCAAATATTTTTAACTGGTATATTGGAATAACGTGTATATGGGTCTCAGAGATAAGCAAATCTATATATTTAATTTTTATGAGAAATTAAAAGCGCTGTCTTAAATTATGAGATTTATAGTAGCATATTATTAACATTTATTTTAATTTTACTGCATGCTTTTTTAACATTTGGATTCATTTAAGATGGTACCTTTGCCTATAAATCAGTTAAGTAGTATTTATTGAATGCTTACTCTTTGGTTCCAAAGTTAATCATTCAGCTCCACATTCAATCATATTTCATCACATTTATATTCTATGTCTGTGTGAAAAATTATAGGCAATTTTTTGATATATTTACATTTTTAATCCCAAAAGCTGTACCACTAAATTTCTAATGTCATTACAAACATGTTAAAATGTGATCTTAGAATTCTCTCTAATATATTTTTCTATTTTCTTGTTGAAAAAGTTTATGAACTAGTCTAGCTTAAGATTAACTTTCTGATTTATGTAACAGGTAACATCTGCAATGAGAACACATTTCAAGAAACTAATAAATTAGAAGTGCCTGCCTTTAACTTGTACTGCATTTGATAACCATCTAACTAAACTTGTTTTAATTTGCTTTTTCAAATATAGCTTAACAACTTCAAATTAAGCATTTGATTTTATGCTTTGGTGGCTGATGATTCTTTGCCAAATTCTAAATGATAGCATATACATACACCAACATTTTTGTTTGTTTGTTTCACTACATAATAAACAGATTAGGGGATTTCTTTTTCTAACCATAATGGAATAATAACAACCCAGATTTACATCCCTTATAAACATGAGAAAACTAGACAAAATACAGGTAATGATGGTTTTCATACATTGGACAACAGATAGACGGTGATTGTAACCCCTGAGAAAAGAAAAACAAACAATGTGAGCCCAATGATCAGCTTGAATTTACAGCTGGAGAAAAAATTGAATGGAGGGAGGAGAGAGGGAAAGCAATAAATAACTAAACAATAATATATTTACACAATGAAATACCATTTGCCAAGAAAAAGAAATGAAATAGTGATTCGTGCAACATGGATGACTCTCAAGACATTAAATTGAGCTATAATGGCCATATGCTAAAGAATACCTGAAAGAGTACAATGTCATTTATATGCACTTCTAAAACAGCCAAATGGATTAAAAATAAGTGATTGTAATCCATAGTAGAAGAAAGCTAGTGTGATCATTTCCTGGGCTGGGGATGGTATGGGACCTTGACTAGGAAGGGACACAAGGCAATACTTTGGAATGATGGAAATATTCTATAATTACCTTGTTGTGACAGCGATTACCCTGTTACATGAGTTTATCTAAACTTCTCTACATATGTACTTAAAATCAAATGCATTTGATTTCAGTTATAGAACATGGCAGTAAAACAGATTGAAGATAGATGAAAGGAAATACAGAATTACATAAATTGTATTATTTTGATTATCAAAATTGCTACGTTAAAAACATGAAGAAACTGATTTGAGAGAAAATGTATTTTAAACATTTATAAAACGTTTCTTTTTTAACTGCAATTATTTCGGAACAAACAAACAAACAAAGAACCTAAGCAGGATTTAGGAAGAAACCCTTATACAGGTAGGGCTGAGATGGGGAAACCAGGCCAGACACTACTGTTAGTAGATGCCGTATTCTGGAACCAGTGAGGAACACACAGACATCCAGCTTGGAGTTTTGCTGGTTTAAAATTTATTCCTAGAGCAAATTCGATTCCAAAATATCAAAGCTTTCTTTTCTTAAGGACAAGAAAACCTGAACTAACTCTTTCTAGCTCGTATGACGTTACAGGTGACTAAGAAAGAGCCCATTTTCTCAGGTAATTAGATCTGTGATGGGAAGCGAATGGATAGTGAAATAGGTTTTTGTAGTTTTGATTTTTATGTCAATATTGTTCATAGTAGCTGACACATATTTTATATATTCTACACCGCTTGGTAAAAGGGAAGTGGTGAGTAGTTTATTTCAAAGAATGGATATTAAAGTAGCACATCCATAGCATTGCATAAAGAAGGAAAATATATATATAGCCACTTGAAGTTTTGATAAAAAATGAAGGAATTTTTCACTATTGCTTTCTAAAATGACAGACTCATGAGCTCATTCAGATGTTACAGTTATATATGTTGCAAATGTAGAGTGTAAAAGAATCTTCGAAAATCTATCCAATATTTCTGACACATTTAGCAGAACAATGAGGACCAGTCTTAGGAAAAGCCCCTAAAGTGGCTTCCTATTGTTTCAGAGCTTGCCAGAGGCAGGGATTGGTGTGCTGGGCTTTAGCCTCTGTTCTAAACATCATTAAAGTTCACTTTCAAATTATATCTCTTTATCAAGAGCCCAAGTAGCTTAATAAAGGTGGTTACAGTGCAGTCTATCTCATGTGTCATAGGCCTATAATAGTTGCTTATCAGGGATACCTCATGGAAGAACAATATGGTTTCCTGTAAAACCTGTAATCCTGTTCATGGTTTTGCTCCTTCCATGGAATGTGGCAAGACTCAAATCAGAAACCCTATTCAAACCACAGAGTAATGGATACTGCATAGATATAGAAGGTTGTTTTGATTATAATTTTACAAATAAGATGCCATTTTAGGTAGCTTTAAGGCTAAATATTTTAAGATACATGATTCATTTAAAGTAATCTTGTTCAAAGGCTGGCCCTGCATATACCATTTATATTTCAAGGCTTTCAAAAGATAACCATAACTTGGTAAGCATGATTGTGTTTTATAATCTGTGACTACGATAGCATTTTAACCACAAAAATAGCGGTGCATTGTTTAATGCAAATGACTCCTAAGAGGGTTTCTATTTGTACTCCTGATTTATGCTCCTGAAGCAGAGATAAATGTCCTGCTTGAACATTTTATTACACTCATACTCATGTATGATCTTGTCTGAGGAAGCAACACCAATTATGAAAAAAAAAGTGTGTGAGACAAATCATTTCATGCTCTATTGATACAGAAGGTCAGTATCTAATTTAGTGAGTCTGACAATATTTTAACTTTAGATTAAAATGCCATAATGTAACTCTCCTGGTGGTAAACACCTATAACTTAGATAATATGTTTCTTATCGTTATTTGTAAGCTACTTACCATTAATATTACATGATTATAAATTAAATTTTAACATTACATGAAAATTTTCAGGAAATAATTTTTTCTTCTACATATTAAATTTCCATTTATCTTTATTTTTTGTGGGGTTATGATTTTCCTATTTTCTTCTTCCCACTTCCCCACAGCTTTCCCTTTTTCCTTCAACTAGGCTTTTGCCATATGAAGTCCTATAAGCCACCTCACACCAGTCACGATTAAATGTAACCTAACACTGTATTGATTTTTCTGATGTCTGTTTCCTGTGTTGTCACTTTGTTGTGCGGAGATGTCTATCTGTTTTACCAAAGCAATTTAAAGTGAGTTATTCCTTTTCAAATACTTTTTCCATATTTAGTTTCTCTTAAGTCAAACCTACTCCATATTTATGAATTAAAGGATTTCTATTTTTTTTTACAACTGTGCATGTTCCAATGGCTCTTTATGATGGGTTGCTTTTCAAAGTAAGTTATTGTGTTAGAGTATACAGGGTAGATGGTTTGTAATTCCGGAATGACATTGATTTAAATTCCAGATATCAACATGCATTTACATAAAGGATTATAAGTATTTAATATATTTATATATACATAGATACATATTCAAATGAATATGTAAATAAAAGTGATAAAACCATAGAGTGAATGTTCATTTATATACTACACAACATAAGAAATAGAACACTACCAGCAATATTGGTGTATCTTCTTTATGTATCCTCATATTGACCTATTTATCACACACACAGAAAATCATACTCAAATTTTTGTTTGCCATTCCTTTACATAATACCCTTGAGCAATATACAGACATTATACAGAATATATTTTTCCTTTTGTTGAAATTTTATTATATTAAATTATACTATGTGATATTTCATAATTGGCTCTTCCACTCAACATTGTGCTCCTTAAAATCAGTCCCATTAATGTTACTTTGGTTCACTTACTTTTTACTGCTATTTTATTTTTGATTGTATGAGAATTCCTTCATTTTTCTTTTTTTGTTTATAGGTATTTGAGTTGTTACATTACTTTGTATTACAATATGTTGTTATGAGCATATTGAGCCATGTCTTCATACATATGTATGTGTGTATATACCCTATATATTCATTATTTTTAGAGAAATTTTTGTTTGTATATATGAACAATAATTTATATGAGAACAATATTATATAATATAAACAATAAGATATATATGAACAAAAATTTCCCTAAAGAAAAGGCATAAGAGTGCCACTTCAATTTTGCTGGTTGACTTCAAATAATTTTCTAAATTAATTTGCATTTACCTTACTGCCACCATAAAACACTGAGGCATTCTTTGGTCCATATCTTTACTAATGCTTATTAATTCAAACACTTTAATTTTCTTCTGTTGAGGAAGTTTAAAATAGTATTTATGGCTTTAATTTTTATATTCTTAACAGTGAGGTTAGGCAGAAAATAATTTTCTTTTAAATTACTTTCATCTGAGCCAAATTAACGTTACTTTTATTTTTTAAAGTAACTTTTAATAGTTACTATTTTAGCGAAATATTCCATTTGAATAACAAAATAGCTCATGATGTAAAATAAGGAACAAACAAATTTCATGTCTGGCTCATTTATGTTAAAGAAAAAGTAACTTTTTCCATCTTTTGTGTACAAAATTAACTTGACACCTTCATAATAATTTAAACATAAATTGAATATTGGATTATATTTTATTATATCTTAAAATACACATAACAAAACCCACCAATTTTAATTTAATTAACATATAAACCAAGTTATGTTTTGTAAATGGTACAAGTAAAACTGAACCAAGAGAAAGCATGATTTTAATGAATTTACTTAAAAAGTTCATTAGTAATTAAGAAATAGCACCATCGAAAAGCAAATTCATTACAATTTTCTGTGAGATATACTTTATAGCCCTTTAATTTTTTCATTTTTATTTTCCTTCCTCCATTTAGCTTTAAACAAATATCCTGTAGGTTGACTCCTTTAAATCAAAGTCATTACTGCTTACTGTTTAATAGGTAAATTTTTATAATGCCAACTGTAATGAGATTGCCAATCAGCAAAATATATGGCCTATTAAAATGTTCAAAGGAAATGGGAATATGAGGGAAAATGCCATGGTCTTGGGAACTTTTATTGAAAACTCTCCGTTTTTATAAAAGAAAATTTAAAAATAATGCAATAATACACCCTATACTGCTACATCAAGTTTGTTAAGTGAAGAAAGCCCTATATTCGTTTATAATAATACGACATTAGGTAACCTAATAAATAAAACAATTCAGTGTGTAGAAATTTGAATTTTAATAAAATATTACTTCATAATATATGAACAATAATAATTTTAACTACTACTTATTCTTTTAGGTTTCTATTTTGCAAATCAAATTACCTCAACTTTTGGTGAGTTAAAAAACAATATTAATATTTATTTTTTATAGTTTATATTAGTCAAAAACGTAGGATTTTTGAACAGCATTGTTTTGGCTTAAGATCACTCATGAGTTTCAGGTAGATGTCAGTCTTTGCTGCAGTTTACTTAAAAATTAAATGTGCTTCCCACTTGGCTTATTATGTGGCTTAGAGAGCAAGCAGCCCCAGGTTGTTAGGGGCTGTGAAATACTTATACCATGGAATACATTGCATTGTTTGCATGTCATCATAGCCAGGTATCTGATTCATAGGGAGCTAGTGATACATAGAAAGCACACTAGAAGCTGCAAGATATTTTACAACTGTGTTTCAGAAGTCACATTACTTCATTTATGTCATTTTATATTAATCACATAGATTGATGCCGATACAGTGTTGGAGGACCCTTCATAAATATTTGAGGAACAGAAGTTGAGGTTCATTCTGAGCTATCTTGGAGGCTGGCAACTATACGTGTTTTCAAAGTTGCATGTATTAGTCAAGGTTTCCAGAGAAACAGGCCAACAGGAGGTATGCATCTGTATTTGTATATATGGAGAAAAACAGAGAGAGAGAGAGAGAGAGAATTTGCCCTTTCTCCACCTTTTTGTTCTATTTTGTCCTGTAACAGATTGGGCGCGATGTCTACCACATTGGTGAGGGTGGATCTCTTTTCTCATTCTACTGATTCAAATGCTAAACTTTTCTGGAAATGCTCCCAGATACATCCAGAAATAACTTTTACCACCTATCTTGGCATCTTTTAACCCAGTTTATTTGAAACATCAAATTAACTGTCACACTGTATATTCTTTTAATTTTTTCTCACTTTATAGTCTAAACACTAAAAAGAGTAACAAAAAACAGCACCTCCTACTAAGGTCTTCGTTACTCAATGAGTCTCTACTGTAATATGATTAACGTATAGCCATGCACCACACAATATTTCAGTCAATGACAGATCACATATACATCCTTACATTGTAGTACTGTATTTCTACTGTGTCTTTTCTATCTTTAGAAGTGTTTTGTTCCACAAATACTTAATCATATTACAGTCGCCTACAGAATTCAATACAGTAACATGATGTTCAGGTGTATAGTCTAGGAACAATAGACTCTACTATATAACCTAGGTATGTAGTAGGCTAAATTATCCAGGTTTGCGTAAGTATAGTATGATGTTCCCATCACAACAAAATTACTTAAAGATGCATTTCTCCTAACATATCTCTAACATTAAGCAGTGCATGAAAGTAGTTTCAATGATTCAGAAAATTATATGTTAAAATATGTTACTATAGAATAGTAAACTATATTATCAGTTATTTTTTACAGTAGCATGAGTTAAAGATATTGCCTAAATGTTTGATAATAAAATAAGATCGTCAAAGAAAATATTGGAGTCTTCAAATAGCAATATGGAAATTAAGAGAAAATAAAGAATAACAGAGTTTGAATTGCATCCACTCCGCAAACCTGCTGTGGCCCAATATTGTAACAATAGGTTACATTATTACATTTGTATAAAGGGATACATAATGAATAAAGATACTGAATGTCTCAAGTATAATGTTAACATTACAAAAGTGTGGTTAATGCACAAGTATCTTTTGAATTTGGGTAAGTAGAATACCACAACTACACCAAACATTTATATGTGTATTTATTATAGACAGACATATCAGAAATTAAACAAACACAATCCAAAGTAGAAAAAAAAAAAAACTTAAAAATCATGTCTAATATTATGTACTATCTGTCTCTTCTGGAAATCACTAAACTGTATTTCTTAACTTAATTGACTTTAACTCATTTTAACAACCGAACATTGGAATAAGCTTGGTAACAATATTTCACATTTGTCTTGTGATTTATAATCTAAAGTTGATTTAGAAGCTATTTCAACAGTATATTCTAGATTTTGCACCTTTGAAAGAGAAAATACTTAGAAATATAAAGAAAGGAGCAAATTATTGACTATTAGGATAATAATATCATCATTTTAGATGGAACAGTAGTCCTTTCTATAGACTTACTAGACAACTAAAAATCAAAGAATGTCACTGTTATTTACCTATCAAATGAGGTCATGATGATTCATATTAGCATAAATTACAAAATGGGATATGAGTGGATAATCTGTTTTGCTCAAGTGATTTTTTACACTATTATTATTACTGTATGAATTATAGTCTAGGTGCCTGGAGCATGAACATACACATGTTACAATTGAAAGCTAATTCTGTTCCATGAGAAAATGTATTCATTTAATGTGACAGCATTCAGAATAAGACATTTTTATCATCTGCTTGGTTTCATATTCATTTCTATGAATATGTAAAATTGATTAATGTTTCATAGTAAATAGAAGAGTTGTGAATTTCCTTGGTATTTTTGAAGTACTGAGGAAGTGTTATGCAATTCACATCCACTTTATTCTCAATTATTTAGAGTAATAGAGAAAAAATACGGAATGGCATTTCTCATATCACAGCTAGCTGACAATATACAATTAGGCTTGATTCATAGCATTTATTAAAATTTCCATTTAATTGCTAATTAGTCTATATAGATTTGTAAATGTAGGAAATGACACTTGCATAATTTTTTTTTCTAATACTCAGCACAGCAGAGAGCATTGAAATTTCTGTAGTGTCGAATCACTGTGATTCTTCATTATGCCTTGTGGTAGTCATGAAAATAATTATGGATTCACTAGTCCATTTATTTTCTTAACATTCTTTGTGCTGATCTCCTACTTTCCCTCCTCCTTCGCTCCAAGATGATATGTAGAGAAAATCATTGAATATTAGAATTAGAAACATAATGTAAGCCAACCTTCTTATTTTACATAGTATAAAATCAAGATCCAGAGAAAACGATTTTAGTTATATATTCTACATTTTTCCCATGTAAGTCATAAACAGAATTTCAGCTCGCATGAATCCTGATTATATTTTAAGGTTGCTATAGTAAATAAATTAAGTCTGATTTATTTCTTGTTTTATCCTAGTTGATGAACCAAAGACAAACTTTGAGAATATTTATAGGCAGTTCAACAGGCATTAAGATACTTAATATGTTTTTCCTTTTATTCTCCTCCCTTTCTTTCATTCCTCCCTCCCTCTTTTCCTTCCTTCCTTTTTTCCTTGTGTCCTTTCATCCTTCCTTTCTTTACTTTTTTCCTTTCTTATTTCCTTTTCAACATTTCAATTTTACTTAAGGATTGAATCCTACCATGTGGTCCTTCCCATTTAAGAGTTTTGATTCATTGTAGAATAAGAACAAATCATCCAAGATATCTAAATGTAATAAACAAACATTGAATGTCTAAGCACAGAAAAATTTGGAGTTTTCTATTATATGGAAAATGTTTCAGATAACCTAGTTATTCTTGTTGGCAGCTAAGGAATAGGATTAAAACTGTGGACTTTGGCCACTGCAAGAAGAGGCTTGAGAACTTGGCTCTATCCTCACTATTTCAGGCCTTGAGTAAGTAATTTAATCTCCATATACTCAATTTACTCATCTGTTAAATAAAAGAAAGCAATCATATTTTTCACAGAGATCTGTTATGGTAGTTAAAAAGGATAGTTTATAGAAAATCTTGCCATAGTATATGGAGTGCAGTAACAACTTTAAAAATGTTAGCAATTAACACATATGACATTTTGATTGTAATTATTTTATTCTCAGTAGTTAATTGACTCCTCTAATCTATCTATCTATATCTATCATTATCAGCATCAGATATCAATTTGTGAATCCATCTATGCCTACATTTATGCCTCTATATGCACATACATAGAGTGAACGTCTTTCTTAAAAATATCTTAAAGTGATTCTGTGCTTTAAGATGAAATATATTTATTCTCTCAAGAATTCATAATTCTCTATGAGAGAGTATTTTAAAACTAGGATATCAACTCTAATGATATGTAGAAATATTATGTTAAATACTAATGACAAAAGTAATGTATTAGTTTGTTTTCATGCTGCTAATAATGACATACCCAAGACTGAGTAATTTATAAAAGAAAGAGATTTAATTGACTCACAGTTCTACATGGCTGGGAAGGCCTCACAGTCATGATGGAAGAGCAAGGGACGTTTTACAAGGTGGCAGACAAGAGAGAATGAGAGAGCCAAACAAAAGAAGTTTCCCCTTGTAAAACTATCAGACCTCATGAGACTTTTTCACTACCAGAACAGTATGGGGGAAACTGTCCCTATGATTCTATGTCCAACCAGGTCCCTCCTGCAACACTTGGGAATTATGGGAGTTGTAATTCAAGATGAGATTTGGGTGGGGACACAGTCAAACCATATCAAATGGCTATCAAACTCTAACTTAAAGAGGATTTATATATGATTTATATATGCTTCTTTCAAATAACTGCCCAGATCCTGAAACAACTGCCAACTTACATGACATCTCATCAACTCCTGAATAGCTGAACGTTCTTTGACTTAATGTTGACTATTGTTGCCTTAGAAGACATTGCTTAGTCTCTTATGTAAGAATTTATGCCAACATCAGTATTTTCCCTTCTTAGTTTATCTAAGCATTCTAGATAATTTATCTAAATTATCTAAATACAGTTCTATGGTGAAGTACAATAGTGATATATCTTAGGGTCAATGCTGCTAGAAAACAGGATCAACATTTACATCTTTATGAATTGAACTGGTATTTCTCAGTAATAATTATAATCATAGTAATAACAATATTGCTAACGTTTACTTTTTGCTGACTATTTTGAACAAGTTATCTGCATACTTTAAAAAAATAATTCTCACATCAAGCATATGAGACAGATATTTACATTTCAATTTTTAGTAGTGAAAGCTGAGCCAGAGAGAGCATTGCCCAAGATAAAAAGACTTAGAGGGCATTTTGCATTCAAGGTCCATAGTATTTATGGTGTGGCTTGCAGCCAGTTTGTTAAAAGGATTTGTCTAAACTATAATGCAAATATTTCCAAAACTGAACATTTAAAGTTATATTTAATAGTTAATATTTTTCACATGAAATGCATATGAAAGTATCTCATCATTATCATATATCTATATTCTAGATTATTAAATAACAAAATTTTCATATATTAATAGTATCCTGAGAATTTTCTGGTTTTCCTATATTTCTCTAAAAATATTTTCACATTGGTGTGTAGGATTATACAAAGGCTAGCCAATGTGGGTACTGCAGACTCTGATACATTGCTATTATGTATTTAAATAGAAAAACACAGTTTAAAAATAACTTGACTTTATCTAGTAAAGCCAAAGATGCATCCACTTGTGAACCATCATTTACAATCTTAGGACTATTCCTTTCAGACAAGAGACTTGTATGTATATGTGAAGAAGGAATCATGTAACAAGGTTACATGTGTTAATAGACATGTATAAAATGGCAAACACCTTAAATATTTAATGAAAGGTCATTGTCATTTTCCAAGATGAGATCTTCTTTCCCAAGTATGAATTTTTCCTACTGTCTTGTTTTCTCACCCTCCCCACTGGGGAAAAGAAAAACAAGTTTTAGCTTTCTTCGAGTGCAGTAGCTGCATGTAAATTTATAGTAAAAAAAAAAAAAAACACTTGGATTATATTCTTACATGTGTTATAAAGGGAATTAGGCGCTATAAAAGAGTTAAATGCACTGAAGCTAAACTCATCAACATGGATGAAAAAAGTCACAAATGATTATAAACTGTTTAACATCATACACAAAAAGTATATAAACATGGTAATTAAAACAATGCATTGCTTAGGGATGAATAAATACATTATTGTAATTCAATAATAGTTCCACAAGTTATAAGACGAGAAAGTAGCTGGCCTACATGTTATTTATTTTTCTACTGTTACTGCATGCAAGACTCAGGAGTAGCCATTTGGAGACAATTTTCTCTCAGTGCACCTACTTGTAAATGAGAGCAATTTACAAGGTAATAGCTATGATTTTAATATCTACATCAATATTCAATATCTACATCTTCCTGAAGGAATCATAAGCTCAAAGTCAAAGGAATGGTTAAACTTTCATCATCTTAAGAAACAAAATCATTTGTACTGAATAATAATTTTAGGATAACTGTTTAAATTGTGCATAGGTGGGGTTGTAGTGAGAAAGGGAGAGAGAGAGGAAAAAAAAGTGGTTTCAAAACGATGAACTCATTAACCTATCCTGGGGTAACAAATAAAGTGGAGATAGAGACATGGAGTAAATGCATAGGAATGAAATGCTTAAATTATATAGTAAAGTATTAACTTTTAAGAAACTATCACCTTGCTGTCCAAAAGTTGTGCCATTTTAAATTCCCAGCAACAGTGTATGAGAGATTTGATTTCTCCATATCTTCAGCAACATGCAGTGCATTCAGTCTTTTTAATATCTGTCATTCCAACAGATGTGTAGAAATTATTCATTATGGATCAACTGAGTAACATTTCATATGCTTCTTTGCCATCCACACATCTTACTAGGTAAAAATACATATTCAAATCATTTGCCTATTTTTAAAATATATTTTTTGTTTTTAGAATAGTTGTATATTTAAATAAAATTTAAAATGATACATATAGTATTCAAATACCTTAAATGCACTTTTCCCTATTATTAACATCTTATATTAGTAAGATAAATTCATCTTACTAATTTAAGAATTCATGAATTCTTAAATTAGTAAAAAACAGTATTGATACATTATCATTAATTAAAGGCCATACCTACATTCTGATATAATTCATGAACTCTTACATTAGTAAGAAACAATATCGTTGTGTTATTATTAACTAAAGGCTGTACTTTATTCGTATGCCCTCCATGTTTACCTAATGTCCTTTTTCTAGCTCAGAATCTCATCCATCATGTGAAATACTGTTTGATAGTCATGTCTGCATGAGCTCCTCCTGCGTGTGACTGGTCTCTGTCTTCCTTGCTTTTAATGACCTTGACAGTTTTAAAATGTACTGGTCAAGTGCTTTACAGATTGGCTTTTAATTTGGGATTGTGTTCTATTTTTACTGATTAGATTAATGTCTTGGGGGAAGGAAAACAACAGAAATAATGTCATTCTCATCACATTGTATTAAGGCTACACACTATCATAACATATCACTGTAGATGCTAACCTTATCACATGGCTGATCTAGTGTTTTGCAGATTTCTCCATTGTAAATTTAGTTTTTCATCTCTTACCTACTGTCCTCACAGGCAGAAAGTCACAAAGTGCAGTCCACACTTAAAGGGTAGGAAATTATGCTCTACTTGATTGATACAAAGCACCTATGTAATTATTTGAAATAACTGCATGAAATATTTATCTCTTCTTCTCCACTTATCATTTATTTATAATAACATTAACACAGATATTTATTTTAAACTCTGGGTTGTCATCTAGTACTCTTTTATTTTGTTGCTCACAATTTGTCCATCCTTGGGTATTAGGGTGTTTTTCAATTGCCCTGGAATCAGTTCACTGTGCTATGTATTTTTGAGCATTTCTTACTTTCTGGTACTAGAAGATGTTCCAGTTTTGACTTGTGTATTTCCTGTTCCAATCCTAAAATTAATCATTTTTTCAAGAGGCTCTAGTTTGTTTTATCACAGATTTGGCATAAGGCAATATTTGTGAGCTAGACATGTTCATTACTTCTAGAATTTCATGGCTTCTATGGCTTCTCAACTGACAGGCCAAGTAAATATATGTGTGTATACTGACCTGTGTATGTGTGCACTGTCTACTAATGCTTCTCTGTACACCTTCTGCTGCATCAATGTTACACTAGCATAAGTTCCTATTCATATCTCCAACCCTAATTCTGCATTGCATGGCTCATTCTAGTTTTTCTCTTAACTTGTTTGTAACCTCCTAGTCCTTCAGTAGTGAGGAACCTTACTCCCATTTGATGCTCCCCATTCACTGAAATATTCAATCCATGTATACATGCATAGTGGTTTCAGAATTAACAAACCACACTCACTTGGGAAACAACTTTATCAGCCAAAGCACAGTGCTTATGTACAGATCATTTTGTTCTTATTCTTACAGCCTTCACTCTCCAAAGTTTCATAAATCAACAGCTTCCTCCCAATATCCACACTTTGTGAGGTTACATAATATATTTATAAAACAGTTTGATTATTTGTTCAGAATCTGAACTCTCTCCTGGAACACCTGATTTTCTAAATGATTTATTTTTAAAATGTTCATATATTAAGATGTACTCCTTCTGTTAAAATCTGAGTTTAACAATGCAGAGTGTCAGCATTTATCCGTCATAACAATATTGTACAGAATAGTTTAACTTTCAATAACAATCTTCTGTGTGTTGCATATTTATCACTCTACTTCTATCCTGACTGCCAGCTACCATTGATCTTTTTACTAATTATAGGTTTGAATTACTGCATATAAATGTAATAACCCAGAATGCAGCATTTTCAACCTTGTTTTTCCACTTAGCAATATTCATTTAAGATTTTGAATGATTTGGTAGTTCCTTGCCTTTATAGATAAATGTAATTATATTGTACTGATATATTGTAGTTCATTTAGTCACTCACCAAATGATGGACACCCTGTTGTTTTCCAATTTTTTGCCAGTTATGAAATAAACATAAAAATATATGCCTGTAGATTTTTGTATAGACGAATGGTTTCAAATAAGTTGAATAAATACCTTAGAGCATTATTTCTGAGTGTATGTCAAGACTATGTTAAATTCTGTAAGAAACTTTCCAGCTGTCTTCCAGAGTGTCTAGTTTATATTCTCACCAACAATAAATGAGATTCTGTTGCTCTGCATTTCTGCCAGCAATGAATTTCTTTTGTTTTGTTTTGGAATTTTGGGCATTAAAATAGCTAGCTGTTCAGTTGGGTCTCCCTATAATTCGCAATTCCTGATGACATACAATGATGAGCAACTTTTTATATGCTGTTTTTCCACTTACATGTCTACTTTGGTGAGGTATTCATTCAGATCTTCTGCCAGTTTGTGATTATATGCTTGTTTTCTTATTGTTCAGTTTTCATAATTATTTGAATGTTTTGAATACAAGTCCTTCATCATACATGAGATTTGAAAACATATTATTTTAATCTATGACTTTTAATTATTTTACCAGTATCTTTTACAGAACAAATATTTTTATTTTTGTTTTAATAAAATACAATTTATAATTTTTTCTTCTGGGATAATAGTTTTGGTGTTATGTCTAAAAAAGTTACTTTGAAAACCAGTGTCATGTACATTTTCTCCTATGTGTTCTTCTTGCACTTTTATCATTCTACAATTTATACTCAGATATATAATCCATTTTATTTAATTTTTGCATAATATATAAAATCTGTGTCTAGATATAACTTTTTCATATTGATGTCCCATTGTTCCATCACCATTATTGAAGACTGTGTTTACTATTAAATTGTCTTTATGGCTTTTCTCAAAATTGAAAGACAGTTTTTATGGATCTATTCCTGGCCAGACTAATTTATCGTGAAGGGCATTTTTCTTATAATTTCAAATTTCAATTGTTTATGGCTGGTATATGGAAAGACAATACACCTTTGTATAATGACCTTGTATCATGCAACCTTACTCTGTTGGCTTATCACAAGTTTTTTGTCAATTCTTTGACAATATCCTTGCTGTGTTCTCAATCGTATGGGGAAAGACGTTAGTTTCTCATGAATTATCACTTAGCCTTATGTTTATTTCTTTACTAGGTTAAGAAGTTATTTTTCTACTATTTCTTTTCTGAGAGTTTTTATCATGACCGTCTGAAACTCTTTTCATTGTATTTGACTCTCATTGTATTGGAACCCCAGGAGATGGTAATAAGGTGTGAGGGTGGAGCAGCATTCTATAGTATTCAATTATGTCAGACATTTAGTGGTCCTGTATTTCAGAACTGTGGCCTTCACTTGTGTTCCAGTCCTTCCTCCAGTTTTAAAAATATTTGTTCCTTGTCACTTCCTATCTCCCCTGGCTGCAATTTAATGTCTTTAAGCTCTATCTACTGCTAATTATACCATTACCAAGGGACTCAGAAAAGCTGAAAAGGGAAGAATTACCTTTTCCTCATCTGGAATATTTTTCCCCTTGCTCCTATAAAGTTTCATTCCTTGGAGAGTAGGGTTTTGCTATGAAAAACTATCCAGGTATATTTCATAAAGGAGAGTCTTCCCTGCTCTGGTAAGATCCAGAAGGGAATCTTTCTCCCTTTCTCAATTTTTACTTTCAGAGACTAATGGGGTCCCTATGTGGAAAGATCACAAAAGTGTGTGTGGGAGGGGAGGAGGCTGAACTGCAGCCCCACAGGGTTTCTTTACATACATGTATGTGTGTGTTTGTGTGTGTATGTATATATATATATATATATATATCTTTCTATGTATGACATATATGTCATCTTTAAATATATGTCATCTTTATATATCTATATGACATGTATGTCATATAGATCTTTATGTGATATATGATATATAAAGATGACATATAAAATATGACATACATGTCATATACATATATAAAGATGACATATATATGTGTCATATATGTGTATCAGATGATAATAAGTGCTAGGGAGAAAAATAAGGTAGAGTTAATAGAGTGTGGTGAAGTCATGGAAAGCCTCAAAGGGAAAGTGACATTTGGGCAGACATTTGAAAGTACTGAGCGATGAGTCATAAGAATATCTGAGAGAACAGGGTTTCAAGCAGAGAGAACAGATGCATAAAGTTTTCAATGCAAGAGAGATTCTGGAAGTGCTAGACCAATGTCAGGGATGCCATTATGGCTGGAACAGGCTATAGATATTTTTATAAATGGAATTATAAATACATGGCATTTTGTGTTTAACTTATTTTGCTTAGCATAATGTTTTCAAGGTTCATGCATTTTGAAGCATGTATCAGTACTTCCTTTCTTTTTTATGGTCAAATAATATTCCAATTTGTGGATACAACACATTTTGTTTACCCATTCACCAGTTGATGGACATTTTAGTTGTTTCTGCTTTTGGCTATTATGAATAATGGTGCCATGAACATTTGTATACAAGTTTTTGTGTGGACACATGTTTTCATTTCTTTTGGGTTTATACCTAGAAGTGGAATTGCTGTCTCATTTAGTACCTCTATGTTAAACATTTTGAGACCTGCCAAACTATATTCCAGTTTTCATCAGTGGATGCACCATTTACATTCCCACCAGCAATGTATGAGGCTTCCAATTTTCCCATGTCCTTGTAAACAATTGTTATTTTCCATTTTAAAAGAGATTATAACCATTTTAATGCATGTAAAATGGTGTCTTACTGTGGTTTTGATATGCATTTCTCTAATGAATAATGATGTCGAGCAACTGTTCATGTGCTTATTCTATTTGTATATACTTTTTTGGGAGATCTACCTATTCAAATATTTTGTTCAAATTTTAATTGGATTGTTTATCTTTTTGTTTTTGAGTTGCAAGCAGTATTTATATATTCTGGATTAGACCCATATGAGATATATGAATTGCAAATATTTTATCCCATTCTGTGGGTTCATTTCACTTTCTTAATGGTATTTTTTGTTTTGCATAAAAGTTCTTAAATTGGTGAGGTCAAACATCTATTTTTTCTTTTGTTGCTTTTTGCTTTTGATGTCACATTTAAGAGATTACTAATTCAAGGTCATAAATACGTATATATATTTATTTATTTATATTTTAAGTTCGGGGTAGATGTGCAAGGTGTGAAGGTTTGTTACATAGGCAAATGTGTGTTAGGTAGTTTGTTGTACACCAGCCAGGTATTAAGTCGAGTACCTGTTAGTTATTTTTCCTCATCCTGTCCCTCTTCACAACCTCCTTCCTCTGGTAGGCCTTAGTATGTGTTGCTCTCCTCTGTGTGTCCATGTGTTCTCATCATTTAGCTCCCACTTGTGAGAACATGTGGTATTTGGTTTTCTGTTCCTGCATCAGTTTGCTAAGGATTATGGCCTCTAGCTCTATCCATGTCCCTGCAAAGGACATGATCAAATTCCTTTTTTATGGCTGCATAGTATTCCATGGCATATATGTACCACATTTTCTTTATACAGTCTATTATAATCGATGGGCATTTAGGTTGATTCTACGTCTTTGCTATTGTGGATAGTGCTGCAATGAATATAAACATGTATGTGTCTTTATAACAGAATAACTTATATTTACTTGAATATTTACAAAGTAATGCTGGTTCTAATGATATATCAGTCTCTAGGTCTTTGAAGAATTGCCATACTGTCTTCCAACATTGGAGGACTCTCAACCCCCCAAAAACACAATGGATTCTTCTCATTGCCACATGGCACTTACTCTAAAATTGATCACATAATTCAAAGTAAAACACTCATCAGCAAATGCAAAAGAACTGAAATCATAAAAAACAGTCTCTCAGACCACAGTGCAACAGATTAGAATTCAAGACTAAGAAATTCATTCAAAACCATACAAGTACATGGAAATTGAATACCTGCTTCTGAATGACTTTCAGGTAAATAGTGAAATTAAGGCAGAAGTCAAGAAGTTCTCTGAAACTGTTGAGAACAAAGATGCAATGTACCACTGCTAAAGCAGTGTTAAGAGGGAAACTTATAGCATTAAATGCCCACATCACAAAGCTCAAAGTTTCTTAGGTTACCAACCTAACATCCAACAAAAAGAACTAGAGAACCAAGAGCAAACAAACCACAAAGCTAGCAGAAGAAAGAAACAATCAAGATCAGAGCTGAACAGATGGAGACATAAAAAAATCCTTCAAAAGATCAACAAATCAAGAAACTGTTTGTTTTTTTTTTTTGAATAAAAAAGTAATAAAATAAGTAGGCCACTAGCTAGACTACTAAAACAGAAAGAAAGAAGATTCAAATAAACCCAATCAGAAAGGATAAGGGGGATATTACTATTGTTCCTCCCAGAAATGCAAGTAACCATCAGAGAATATTATAAACACCTCTATGCATTTTAAACTAGAAAATCTAGAAGAAATGGATAAATTCCTGGAGACTTACACCCTCCTAAGACTAAACCAGGAAGAAATTGAATTCCCGAACAGATCAATAACGAGTTCTGAAATTGAAGCAGTAATAAATAGTCTACTAACCAAAAAAAGCCTAGGATCAAATGAATTCACAGCTGAATTCTACCAGATATTGGTAACATTTCTACTGAAACTATTCCAAAAATGGGAAAGGAAGGAGTCCTTCCTAACTCATTTTATGAGGCCAGCATCACCCTGATACCCAAACCTGGCAGCGAAACAAAAAAAAAAAAAAAGAAAATTTCAATACAATAAATATCCTTGATGAACATCAGTGCAAAAATCCCTATGAAGTTTCTTACTCTCATTCAAGTCCTCACTCAACATTCAGCCTTTGATCAAATTTTATTAATGTGTTCCTGTTTATGGCCCTAGTGGTTCCTGCTCTAGACAAGTAAATCTCAGTTGTAATTCTCTGAATGTGCCTATCTCTCCAGATTCTGATACGTGCCCTGTGACCTCAGTCTTGTAATAGTTATATAGTTGTCTGATGGGCCCACAACTATACTGCAATTCTTTTAAAAAAATATTTACTGCCAGTATTTAATTACATGCAATGTACATTTGATAATTTGTGTAAGTTATTTTTGGCTTTTTTGAGCAACCATTATGTAATATATAAATGATTGTTATATACTTCCACTTAGAATCTGTGATAAAGGTATGAAAATATGATCTAGTAGTTAACATCAAGAGATTTGGAGTCAGAAGATCTGGATTTCAATCCTGAATCAAAACTTTGGGAAGCCTTTTCCTTGTAAAACAGAAACAATAATAACTATCTCACAGGATTTCTGTAAAGAGTAAAAGAGATATTGTATATATTTACTATAGTATCTAGCTTGTTAAAATGGCCAATAAATCATAATTATTATTAATTTTCATTTATAGATAAGAAACAGAAGATTAATGTAGTTAAGGGCTTGTTCACATCTCTAAAGAAAAAAAAAGTTATATGTCTCCTTTAAAGGAAATAAAATCAAGTAAGTGGAGAAAAACAAGTAAAGAAAACAGAAAAACACAAAGTTTTAAAATTGTCTAAATGAATATATAGAAAACTGCCTTAGGGCAACAAGAATAAATATTTGCCACATTGTGATGGGGTGAAAGAAGGAAAATCTCTATATATTTAGATAAGCATTGAGGGAATTGTAGAATATTCATGGATAAACACACATTGGCTATATAAAGGAAGCTGTGGTCAATAGATTTTATGCAGGAAAACAGCAAATAAAGCAGAATATTTGAAGGATAGCGTTCATGTTGATTAACATGGAGAATGTAAATGAAGTCTAGACTTTCTGGATAGATAAAGTAGACTAATTTAGTAAGCCATTCATTTTTAATAGGAAAATGACATAATGAAATATACAAGCACATTTTAAAATATTCTATTTTTCTTGCACAAATTTAAATTTAATATTCAACTGTTTAGACAGATGAACAACTAAATAATCTGAGAAAAAAGTTACTGAAGTCAGTGGAACAAAAATACAACAGTTAAGCAAGAAAAGACAGATAAATAAATTGGTAAAGAATTATTAAAAATCATGTATAAACATCAGTAAAGCTGATATCTTTTAACCCAGAAACTAAGGGTCTCTAGCCGCTGGATGCTGTATTTCAATTTCTCTTAGAGAATATTTCAGGATTAGACATAAAGCCAAAAATGAATAGAAATTTCAAAGCAAATAATAGTACATTCTAGAATTTTACAATAATATACAACTAAATACTTAGAAAATAATAATAGTGCTGTTTTTTCTTTAAGAAAATAATTAATAAGAATTCCTTTTCAAAAACAAAATTAAACGATTATTTTATAATGAATATATGTAGTTTTTAATGTTCTAATTTTGGAAACAAATATTAGAACAGCATGAGGACTTCCTAATGAAAACTATCCATGGTGGCCATTAAGGATTATTATATATTGAAGAATAATTTTAAAAGGATATAGAATTTGAAAGGCACATTTGACCATTCCTCATCTAACAAGTCACATGGGTATTTTTAAAAATTAGTTTAGACTCTAATAATGCCCCTCTCAAGCCTGTCTCTTATTTACCATAATAAATTTACTTCTTACACAAAATAACAAACTAGGAATACATACAATTCAAAACTGGCTTAATTTTATTAGAATATAATTATATACCTATATGTAGAGAGGAAGTCAAAGGGATAAGTAAATGTTCATTATTTCAGGCTCCTGTATGTACTCTCTATGAATAGGCTGAATCTTTCCATTAATGGAGAGGAATGTACGCCTTGTCTATGGATCATTTAAAACAATTTTATAAACAGTGGTGATATTTTTTGATGGGCTATATATTTGAGAAGGACAAAGCCAGAAGAATGAACAAATAAACATGAACTGTTTCTTAAATGCATGACTACTTATTTTTTTCAAATCATGTCCAGGGACAAATATTTTCCTAACTAAAGGTTGGTTTAAATATAACAATCGTAGTGTTTCTTTAAATGTGCTACTGACCAAATTTTATTTTTTAAGAAAGAGAAGAGTATATGTCATTTTTAGTAGTAAAGGCAGGGGTTAAAGGAGAATTACCAAATGGATTCATAAAGAGGCTACTTTCGCCACAGCTCCGTAAACATGATTGCTGCTGTCTGGGCCAAAGATTCATTTTGTTTTCACTCTGGCTTTCTTTGCCGGTGGGGAAAACTAAGTAATGCTGCTGTCTTTTCAGTCATCCTTATCATAAATGATCACTCTGTGTGGCATGTGTTAATTATTCTAGCCATCTCTTTTACTCTCTATTAGATTAATAGTTGACAATTATGTATCCTTTCTCCTGCACTGCTATTGTGTATACATTTTCTAATTCTCTTCATTACACCGGTGAGCATCTATAATTATGTTTATAGGTTATCCATTTATCTTTTCAAGGACAGTGAGCAATGTAATGCTGTGAGGGCTTGGCCTGGAGAGAGAGGAAGAGAGAAAGAGAACATTTAAATACATATAAAATGAGAGAATTAGAAAGTCAGAAATTAAATTTGTTACATACATTTCTGCATTGCTTTTATTTAAAACAATAGACTAAAACAAACATACAAAGATAAATCTATAAAATTCCAGTCTTATTGCAAGCATCTAGTCTGATTACTGAGGGTGCCCATTACCCTGCTGTTCAAATATCTTCCCCAGCCTGCTGGTGGATGCAACCTCTTCATTCTACTGAATGTTTGAGGAATTAATAATCCATTATCAGTAAGAAAGCTGAAACCACAATAACATATGATAGCATACCAGCTAAAATACACAATGAGCTGCAGGATTTTATAATATTCGGTAGGAGTTTGGTGGGAAAAATAGAACCTGAACAACTTCAGGCAACAGAGCCAGCTCTCATCAAGAGGAACAATGGCAGAGAACAGAGGTGGTAAGTTCTGAAGATACCCACTTACTGCCCCCAAAATAAATTTGTCATTATGCTCTTCCAAGAGTGATACAATAATGAGAAGGTAGAGTGAAGTTAAAGAGGCAGGGAAAGACAGTTTTCAATATTTAATTTTTTCTGTAAAAGATTAAAAAGCACATTAAAAAATCTGGAGGCAACAGATGCTGGAGAGGATGTGGAGAAATAGGAACACTTTTACACTGTTGGTGGGAGTGTAAATTAGTTCAACCATTGTGGAA